>JBBPBX010041424.1:0-11043 GCA_038048925.1 Garcialebias charrua
CAAGGAAAGGCTGCTTTTCATTGAAGACTCGAGGTCGGGGAGGCGGTTCCTGGTGGACTCCGGCTCGCAGAAGAGCCTCGTTCCCCCGACTGGCTCCGACAGGTTAGCAGAAGGCTGCGGGCCGCAGCTAACCGCGGCTAACGGCTATCCCATCAAGACGTTTGGCGAAAGGTTGGTGACTGTTCGTTTCCATGAACGGGACTTCCAGTGGAACTTTGTGGTAGCTGCTAGCTCAGTCCCTATTTTAGGGGCTGATTTTCTTTGTGCTCACGGGCTCCTGGTTGATTTAGCTAACAGACGTTTGATCGACGCTGTGTCTTTTTCGTCACTGCCTTGTGAGACGCGAGGAGCTGGGCCTTTAATGCATGCTAACTTTTTAGCTTCGGGTAATGTGTTTCAGCGTTTATTGTCTGAATTCCCCTCGCTGACTGTTCCTGATTTTGCAAACACAAACACAAAACATGGGGTCGAACATTATATTCCCACAACGGGCCCCCCGGTGTTCGCACGTGCACGCCGCCTCGATGCTACTAAGCTAGCAATAGCACAGGAAGAGTTTGCTAACATGGAGCGTTTAGGCATCGTGCAACGCTCAAACAGTCCGTGGGCCTCCCCCCTCCACATGGTGCCCAAGGCAGATGGCAAATGGCGTCCATGTGGGGATTTCCGCCGCCTTAATAACATCACAGAGAACGATCGTTATCCCATCCCCCACATCCAGGATTTTTCAGTGCACCTGGCTGGGACCTCCATTTTTTCTAAAGTAGATTTAGTACGGGGGTACCACCAGGTTCCTGTGCATGTGGAGGATGTCCCTAAGACCGCTGTTATCACGCCTTTCGGCCTGTTTGAGTTTTTGCGCATGCCTTTTGGTCTTAAAGGTGCAGCACAAACATTTCAGCGGTTGATGGATTCAGTCCTAAGGGGTCTGTCCTTCGTATTTGTGTACCTGGATGACGTCCTGGTGGCTAGCAGCTCGGCTGAGCAGCACTTGTCCCACCTCCGTGAGGTTTTTCAGCGCCTGGCAGCACATGGCCTGATTGTAAATACAGCGAAATGCCAGTTTGGGCTGCCAGTCATTGACTTTTTGGGCCACCGCATTTCTGCAAGTGGTGCCGTCCCGTTACCAAACAAAGTGCAGGCGGTGTCAGATTTCCCACAGCCCCAGTCTGTTAAAGCGCTACAAGAATTTTTGGGAATGGTTAACTTCTATAACCGTTTCCTCCCCAGGGCAGCACAACTGCTGCGTCCGCTCTATGGAGCGCTGAAAAAGAAAAAGCCCAACGACAGCGTGGACTGGACACCAGAACGCCTACAGGCATTTGGTGATGCTAAAGCTGCACTGGCCACTGCTGCCCTTTTAGCCCATCCATCCCCAGCGGCGCAAATAGCTTTAACAACCGACGCATCTGATGTTGCGGTGGGGGCTGTGTTAGAACAGCAGGTTTCCGGGGTTTGGCAGCCGCTTGCATTTTTCAGCCGTACGCTGCGGGACAATGAGCTGAAATACAGTGTTTTTGACAGAGAGTTGCTGGCGCTTTACCTGGCCACACGCCATTTCAGGTTTTTCCTGGAGGGCCGCCGGTTCACTGCATATGTTGACCACAAACCCTTGGTGTTTGCGATGTCAAAAATTTCTGACCCCTGGTCTGCTCGCCAGCAACGCCACCTCGCAGCGGTGTCTGAATTTACTACAGACATTCAGCATGTGGCTGGAAAATCCAACGTGGTGGCCGACTGTCTCTCCCGGGTGCTGATCTCTCCCGTATACGTTGGCATCGATTTTTCTGCTATGGCTGCGGACCAACGTAGCGACGCAGAAATACTCGAGCTCCAGTCCGGGCCCACGGGCCTCGAGTTGGAGGAACGGCAGGTGAATGACGGAGGTCCCCTCCTGCTCTGTGATGTTTCTACTGGCAGGCCCCGCCCCCTGGTTCCAGTTTCATGGCGACGCCGCGTTTTTGACTCCTTACATTCCCTTTCTCATCCAGGTGTTAGAGCCTCGGTGAAACTGGTCAGTTCAAAGTTTGTTTGGCCCGGTCTGCGTAAAGCAGTTAAGGAGTGGGCAGCAGCGTGTGTCCCATGCCAGCGCGCTAAGGTTAACAGGCACACCAAAGCACCTTTGGAACCCTTCTCCATCCCAGGTCGGCGGTTTGATCATGTGCACGTAGACCTGGTGGGCCCTCTGCCTCCATCACAAGGTTTTACTCATCTGCTGACTATGATAGACCGGACCACCAGGTGGCCTGAGGTGGTTCCTTTGACATCCACGACATCTGCAGTGGTGGCCCGGGCATTTTTGTCTACCTGGGTGGCGCGTTTTGGCCCCCCTTCAGACATTACATCAGACCGGGGCCCGCAGTTTGTTTCTGAACTTTGGTCTACCATGGCCAAGGGTCTGGGGACTAACGTTCACAGGACCACCGCTTACAACCCCCAAGCTAATGGTTTGTGTGAACGGTTTCACAGATCATTGAAAGCTGCACTGCGTGCTGCATTGACCGGTGACAACTGGATTGACCGTCTTCCCTGGGTTTTGTTGGGTTTACGTACCGCAACCAAAGAGGACCTGAGCTCTTCCCCGGCTGAACTGGTTTTCGGTCAACCTGTGCGCGTCCCCGGTGAGTTTTTACCTGAGGTACCCTCACCACAGTTTGCTCCACCGTTGCTCCATTTTTCACCTCAGGAGGCCCCTTTTCGTGTCCCCGGCCCGGTACACCATTGTTTACCGCAGTCATTTGTCCCTAAGAGTCTGGAGTCCTCTAAATTTGTTTTTGTCAAACACAATGCACACAGAACACCACTACAGCCTTTGTATGATGGACCGTTTCGGGTTCTTCAACCAGGTCCAAAACATTTCCTTTTAGATTTAGGGGGTCGTACTGAGACTGTCTGTATCGATAGGCTTAAACCAGCTCATGTTATGTCAGATGATCAGGTTGTTACGGCCCAGGCTCCTCGCAGGGGCAGACCTCCATCCACATTGTTAACGGACTGCTGTCCCCCTGCCAGAGACTCTCAACGTCCATTGGAGCCCGAATCTTCTGCAGGCCCTCCTCGGAGCCCTCCGCTTCATCAGACTGGTTCTGCAGGGCCCAGGTTCAGCCGTTCTGGTCGTTTAATCAAACCTAAAATGCGGGACTAGTGATGGACCTTACTGGGTGTTCTGGGGGGGCGTGTGTGGTGGACCACTAGGGGGCTCTACTCACACCCAGTGGACCGAATGTGTTACAGGATGCTTTTATTGTGAAAGGTCCAGAGGACCGGATGTTGTATGGTGAGAGGGTTGGTATATAAGGCCATAGATATATACACTAGATAAGCTGAGGAGGAGTCAGCGGCGTCGTCAAGCGGCAGCCATCTTGCCACAGACAGCAACATTAGCTGCAGCTGTGGAAACCGAATGGAGGTGAGGGATTTATACAAACAAAAATACACTTAACTCGCTGTAATCTTGACGGATTTACAAACGGTTTATGTTTTTAAAAACGTTATTAACGTGGCTATGATTTCTTTGGTAATCAGACAGCAGTTTCGTCTTTTTTAAAAGGTTTTATTCGTGTTTTGGGTGTCACACTCATCGAGAATCTAGAATTTAAATTCTGTTTTTATTACACCAATAACTATTTTAAAACAAACTAATCTTTTGTCTAAATGACTGTCTTGATCATGACTGTATTTATTAGCAGACTATTAACAAGAGCCTTTGATTAAGGGCTAGCTAGTATTCCAAATATTTCCCTAGCATTCTTAGATCACTAGGAGCTCTTTGTTTTTAACTGAACTAAAGCTGCACATGATTTCCAAGCGGTTTGGTATGTTCAACACTAATTACTGCTTTGTGTTTTACAGAAATACTCTTTGACAAGATGCCTGACTTTTGTGCAGCCTATGGATGCTCCAATAGACGTAACATCAAAACAAGAAACCTTGGGATCACATTTCACCAGTAAGACTCTGTGACAGTATTATTACTTTAATTAGAATAATCATAGTTATATTTTGGATCAGTGCACATTACACATCACGCTACACACAAAAAATGTGAGATAATATTATTGACATAATATTATACATAATATATATTTACATAATAATGACATAATATATATTTACAGCACTTTGGTTGACCTTGTTGTTGTTTTAAGTGCTCTAATGCTATCTCCTCAGTTGTTCTCACCTCTCTGCATGGAGTTCATAATATGCTCTTTTCTGTCTGCATCACGTTCAAGATGCTCTTTTCTGTCTGCATCACGTTCATAAGATGCTCTTTTCTGGTGATGGTACTTCTTATCTTATCAGGGTGTTTTGCTACAATATATTTGCTGTATTAAAATATGTCTCTGTTCCTGCTCTTGTGTTTAGTCACCGCCACCCCTAAAAAAAGTAAATGTTAAGATCCTAAACTCATTCTTTCTTGGGACCTCTTTGTAATTATACAATATTTGCTTTATTTGATTAAGATTCCTCTCTATCCTGGGATTTATCATCAATATTGACACATTGATGTCAATGGTTCCTGTGCTGCTTGATGAGCAGCGATATATCCTGACCTACAGGTTCAGCCAGGACCACTTGGAGCTTCTCTTTAACTCCATCAGAGCATCTGGTACAATTCATAATTATTTTTTAACACAACACTAAGTGACCGGAACTGTCAGCAACTGTATTGTTTTCAATTTGTTGATCCATGTTTTCTTTTTTTTTTTATGAAAATACATTTGGTTTGTTTGTTTGAAAAATCGGTGAATATGTAATATACTGTTATATATCTTGTGTCTATTTTAAGGTGGATGGAATAACAACCCTAGTGCCAGCCAGTTCAAGAACATTTTCAGAAAGCTGATGGCCCGGTGTGGTGTTAAACCAAGCATAAAAGGCAATGTGATATACATATATCTTGTGTCTATTTTAAGGTGGATGGAATAACAACCCTAGTGCCAGCCAGTTCAAGAACATTTTCAGAAAGCTGATGGCCCGGTGTGGTGTTAAACCAAGCATAAAAGGCAATGTGACCGCACAGGATGAGACAGAGTCCCTACCAGTTGAACCAATGTCCTCTGCTGACCAGTTCTACCACATTGACACATCAACAAACCTGTCAGCTGTAGACATGTCCTCTGTAGAAGAAGAAGATCTTCCATCACCGTTTGCTGACATTCCTGCTCTTATACATGACCACAGCTACCTTCCCAGCCGCTTCGATGGTCTTGTGGAAAACACACTTGTGTACATTTCAGGTAGAGGTTGACTTATACTAGATTTGACCTATTACCTGTAGTGCTAACATTCAGCATATAATATTCAAAAACTGAAATGATGGTCAAATAATGAGATGTCAATGCTAGAACCTTTAGTTTATTTTATAGTTATACTGTACTTTTATACTTTTATACTTTTTATACTAGTATGCAAAAACTCAGGACAGTATTATGTTCATTAAATGTTTAGTGTTTTAGTTTTAGAGTTGGTGTAAATTTTCATACTCATTTACCACTATGCAAAAACTCAGGACAGTGTTACAGTTTTACTATTTTATGCTTATGTTTATTATTATATGTTTCAGTGTTTTAATGTTTAAATAGTTACTGTTGCACCGAGGGACTGAGAGTCTTGTCACACTATCAGATGTTTATTTCTGTTTGTTTGTTTATTTATATCTCCCGATTATTAAATCTTTTCATGTATCTAAAAATAATAAACTACACATATTGACCAAGGTTTGTGTAATAATGTATTTAATATTACATAATATTTGCATGTGTAGGGAAAAAATTGGCATAAATTATTTTCATACCACTAATAATAATGCTATTTATGATGAAATAGTATTAAATATTTATTAGCATTGTAACATATGTCAGTTAATTTCGCTGGAAATAAACATGTATTTATAAATAGATGTAAATATAATCTTATTGTGTATATTGCTAGTGCAATACAGTGTCTATATAACGTTATTTTCATGTGAACGTCCATCTTAAGTATACCATATTATAACAACATCTCTCACATTTATAACAAACCAAACCGTTTTAAAATCGGTTGAAAATTAAGCAAGTTATGGTTATTTTAAAAGTAAATGCCCAATTCACATTCATGTTAAGAGTGGGCGTTCTGTCTGTGGCAAGATGGCCGCCGTCTGACGATGTTGGTCTCCATTGGCCAACAGCGGGGATGTCTTATCTAGTGTATATATCTATGGTTGCAGGTGGAGGCGTGAACAAAAGCACAACTCTACCTCCACCCCTCGTCTCTCGACACGCCTATTTTGAGGGAGAATTTGAAACTGCTTCGGGGGAGGAGGGTGGGGAGTTCCTCTTTAAGTTACTTAAAGATGATTGTTGTTAGATTTGAATGATTGTAAGAGGGGGCAAATAAAATAAGATTTTTTTCTTCTTACTGCTACCCTTCATTTTATTTGTGTTGTATAAACTCACTTTGTTATATAGTTTTGTGTTATATTTTTAAAATGAATAAATTTGAGTAAAAAAATATATATAAAAATCAAACGTTTGGTAATAAAGGTACAAAGAAAAAACATTACTGAAAGGAATGCGTTATTTTATATGAGATTAAAAAAAGACAAAACAAAAGGTTAATATTCAGTTAAACTGCTTTTCTCTGATGTGGATCCTCATGTGTGTGTTTAAAGTTGACTTCTGTCCAAACCTTTGTCCACAAAGATCACAAGCAAATGCTTTCTGTCCTGTGTGAACTATCATGTGTGTGTTTAAATGTGACTTCAGTCCAAACCTTTGTCCACAAAGATCACAAACAAATGCTTTCTGTCCTGTGTGAACTATCATGTGTGTGTTTAAAGTTGACTTCTGTCCAAACCTTTGTCCACAAAGATCACAAACAAATGCTTTCTGTCCTGTGTGAACTATCATGTGTGTGTTTAAATGTGACTTCTGTCCAAACCTTTGTCCACAAAGATCACAAGCAAATGCTTTCTGTCCTGTGTGAACTATCATGTGTGTGTTTAAATTTGACTTCTGTCCAAACCTTTGTCCACAAAGATCACAAGCAAATGCTTTCTGTCCTGTGTGAACTATCATGTGATTGTTTAAAGCTGACTTATCCACAATATTCCTACGCCCCATGATGCCTTGCGCGAATTATGGGAACGACTTCCGCCTGAAGTGAGAGCAGCAGTTAAAGCCCAGTCTACTGGCTGTATTTTTCACTTTTGTTTTTTTGTTTTGTTTATTTCTAATTAATTGCAACGGTTACTTCGTGTTGGGTTAGTGGGTGTTGCTGTCGGGTAGACGTTTGTTCAAAGTGCAGTTTTCACTTCGTCCCAAAAATAAGTAAACGTGAAGGATTTATCTCCATCGGAGGAGCTGACAGCTGCCCCTCCTCTGCTCGGATCTGCTCCCGAAGACGTCGTGTTCAGATCACGTTTTCTCCGGTAAACAAAATATTCTACATAAATCATTTTGTGAAACAATTTCAGAACAATGTGAGAGTATAATTTTCTCTGTGTTGGAGCTGTTGTTTTTTTCTTCATGATTTAGCATTGTCTACTAGCTGTGGTTAGCTTAGCATGTAGCGTTAGCATCTGTTAAAGTATTTACTAAACAAATCTGTGGATAAATAATATAACTACATGTGTGTGTAATACATTTACATATGCTGTGTGTATGTGTATACTGTATGCACACTATATATACAGTATATACATACATACTGCACATACATACTGTACTGTAGTACTGTTTTGATTGTAGGTCCCTGTTACTCTCATGTGAATAAAGCAGTGGGATGCTGTTTGTACAGAAAATATTCCATAACACAAGCTCATCTTTTGGTTATTACTACATTTGTTCTATTGAAATATTTATATTTTCAGGAAGGCCTGCACACAAGTCACAGACTGGTCTCCCACGCTGAAGTTGACAGACACACTTACTCTGAGACGCAGGAGCAGAAGAACAAGTAATGACACAAGCACCTGGCACAATAATTCAAAAATATTAAAGTAAATCTAAGATAAAATTACTGAAATCAATATAAAATTGAACATTACAGTATATCTTTGTGAATGAGTAAAAAATGTAGGAGCAACTGTATTTATTCTTTCTACTTTGAGTAGCAAACTTGGTCTTATTTTAGACTTTGTGATGCAAACATGACAGTTTTATTCTTTTTTTAAGGTACAGACGAGTGAAGGGCCAAGTTCCATCGTCTTGGATTCCGGAGGGGTTTGCTGCTTGCTCCAGTCGTCCAGTGGTCGTCCAGTGGTCGTCCAGTGGTCGTCCAGTGGTCGTCCAGTGGTCGTCCAGTGGTCGTCCAGTGGTCGTCCAGTGGTCCCACATGATGAGGAATCTGTTCCAGTTTGTTTAAAATCAGAAACTGCCCATCATTTCTTGTTGAGTGTATTTGACCTGGTATTTATTCTTGTATTTATTCTGCAGCCAATCATTTTCATTAAAAGACATCAAATCACCCACAGTTCTCATATTGTATTCAGTTTCAAATGTTTTTAGTTTATTCATTCATTCATTCAACCTTTATTTATACAGGCTTGCCTCGTTGAGCCACGGGGACTCATTTACAAGAGGGACCTGTCTCACTCACACCCAGGGTCAATTTAGAGTTAACAATCAGCCTAAAATTTATAATTATAGCTTTTATTCTTATCAATCTCCTCCTGGAGGAGGAACCACAGCAACATGCATGTTTTTAAGTTTTGTACTTGTCAATAAAAAACTAAACTGGTAAGTTGCCAAAAAAACAATCACATCTAGTGTTTTTATTTGCAGTAGAACTTCTCATTAGACATTAAACAACGTATCTTATTGAAATAAAGAAGGTGAAACACAGCAACACCAAATGCACTTCAAACGCAGATTTATTTATAGAAATTATATTTTCACTCATTTGTTGCTGTGGTACATAACTGCACACAAACTTCTGGACCAACTGGAGCGTCATCCATCCCTGGACCAACTGGAGCGTCATCCATCTCCTGGACCAACTGGAGCTTCATCCATCCCTGGACCAACTGGAGCGTCATCCATCTCCTGGACCAACTGGAGCTTCATCCATCCCTGGACCAACTGGAGTGTCATCCATCCCTGGACCAACTGGAGCTTCATCCATCCATCCCTGGACCAACTGGAGCATCATCCATCCATCCCTGGAACTCACCTTATGCAGAAATATAACAGAAAGGAGGAAAAGAAAAGTACAGTATACAAACATTAGGGTTCATTTATGAACACACACAAACACACCTAGATTATATATAAAAGAAACCCACGCACACACACACCTATATATATATATATATATAAATAAACACAACACACCTATATTATATATATATATATAAATAAACACAACAGACACCTATATTATATATACAGTATAAATAAATATACACAGACAGCATACATACAGTATATAGGTGCGTGTGTTTATTTGCCAGTTATGCACGAAAATATTAGTATCATTTAATCACTGACTACATAAAATCATTAAACTAAAAGCTGTCTCTTAAATCATACCTGGTGTTCTCGTTCCTCTGGAGGATACAGAGTCTTTTTTCAGGTGGTTTCTCGTAGCCCAGCCACAAAGAAGGATGCAGGTTTTTGTTTTCGGAGCCTGTTCAACACACACTAGTTGCAGCCACAAATTCAGCTTCGTCTGATTATTCTTACAGCCACGAACAGCACAACAGGTACCCGAGCTCCTCAAGACATCTTCGTGACAATATTAGCTCAAAATAACAGAAAACAGAACTTTAACAGAACTTCTACGATGCGCACAGATAAACAAGTAAACAACGAGGAGCCAATGCAGAAATTCTACTTCCGGGGTCAAAACGGAAGTAAGTCCCATAATCGCAAATACAGTGCCACCTTCAGGAATATTGTGGATAATGTAACACAGTACACTAAAATTAAAGATATTTGACCATCCGACACTTGCGGGGGGGTGGGGGTGGGGGGTAGCCACAGCGCGACTGAGAGCAGATCTCCGAACGCGTGAAGTTCCTCCTTTTACTTCTTGAGTTTGAATGAATGGACACTTCCTGCTGTCAGAAGGCAGGAAACGTGGCCTTATATGGTGTTTTGAGGGGTGGGAATTATGTAAATAACCTCTCGCGTGCACGCGCAGCTGTTTAGAACAGGTGGGATTCATTAAATTTACGCAACCCATTTACACACGTTTCCTCAGGATAGAAGACTTTGTTGAATCTGACGTGGCATGTTCGTACGAACGCTTCGTACGAACAAAAGTAGGAGAAATTTAGGATAAAAATACGAACATTTTCGTGCATGAGGGCCAATGTCTTTCACTGAGATTCAGTGGAAAGGTGTGTATCACTACACACTTATGCATGCTCACAACCACACACAAATAGATGCAGGGATGCACATGCAGGTATCGTATGTAGATATGTATATGTGAATACAGTACATATGCATGTATGTATATATATATGTATGTATACATGTATATATATACAGGTAACCCCCGACCTACGAACGAGTTTGGGACCTAAGAACCGTTCGCAGCTCGATCCGTTCGTAGGTAGGGGGTGAAAATTATTTAAAAAAAAAAATTCATTCATTCATTCATTCATTCAACCTTTATTTATCATGCTAACGGAGCGCGCGCACACATTTAAGCATGTACAGTAGTGTACTGTAATGTTAAACATTGCTATTCACATTTACAGAATAAATAAAAATATATTTTCTTACTTTGAGATGGTCATAGCCGACATCTTAGGTTGCCATGCGTTGTTGTTATCAGGCCGAGCAGCGCGACGAGCAAACCACGGGAGCTGCTCGAGGCCTGTGTTAGCTCTCGAGGCCTGTGTTAGCTTCTGCTAGCCAGGCCATGAGCTGGTGTTGGAGCGGCGGTGCGGCCCAATCGGCCATCAATCTGCAGCTGCTTCTCCGCCTGAGACGTCCACAGAGCTCACAGAGCAATTCCAGATAGTAATTAATCCATATGCTGGTGAAGATTCTCAGTCGTCCAGGACATGATGAAATCAAAAAAGGCGTAATTTCATATTTTTATTAA
>JBBPBX010041424.1:13965-28873 GCA_038048925.1 Garcialebias charrua
TTCGGTCATGTTCTTTGCAGGTTTACAGACAGTGGTCGGGTGTATTTGCCTTGTGCTTTCTTTGTGTATATTTATTATATTTTGTAGTCTTACTTTCCATCTTTCATTTCTATCCTATTTAAATTTAAAAAATTCATAATGGTGTGAAGAGGATGGATGTAAGGTGAGAAGTGAGGCAAAAAAAAACAAAAAACAATGGCCCTCATTCACGAACCGTTCGTACGCACAGATTTGTTCTTAAACTGTGCGTACGAGTGATTTAGGATCATTTGTGGCATTCAACAATGTTTTCGTATCCTAGATTTTTTTCAGATACGAACAAAATTTACGAGTGGTCCGGAGCTGTCGTATAATTTAGGAGCGTCAGTCTGCTGTCATCCAGACGGATCTTCTCCACGAATAACTTCATATTTCGTTATTTAGAAAATATTTTGGGTTTAAAAAAATCACGCACCATAATTATTCTTGACAATAGGTTATTCTGTTTGAATTAGAATTATAATTTTAAGTTTAATTTGTCTGGTGTGTCGCGCAGGCTTCAGTGAGTCGTGCGCTCCCCTTGGTCATCAAAGCCGCTCCTCATATTAACACCCAGGTACATAAAATTCCCATACACCGCCGCAGAACAAGTACGAATTAAGACTGATTTTCATGCTATTGCTGGACTGCTGTGCCAAACACCATCGGAGCAATAGATTATTATCTGATTCGAAATATAACCTGCAGAATGTGGTTACGCGCTGACCAGGAGGTGCGCGCATCATTTGTGCTGCAAAACATGTTGGCACGCATCTGCGCAGCATGGCATTTATTGTCCATCCATCTCGCAGACTGACCACCTCCTGTCCGTGCTGCGGCGAGACGTTTGTTTGAAGCCATTTTCAGATCAAACCATTTATTCTTGATTTCTGATACTGTACGACCCACGGGAGACAAAACATATGCACTACAATATTAATATGAAGTTAACTGTAGTTTCGAGACATTTTAAAATGCTTCTGTTCAAAAACACATCCGACACTTGCGGGGGGGTGGGGGGTAGCGGTGCGCCACGGCTCTTCTGAATAAGTGAAACTATAATGTAACACAGTACACTAAAATTAAAGATATTTGACCATCCGACACTTGCGGTGGGGGGTGGGGGGGTAGCCACAGCGCGACTGAGAGCAGATCTCCGAACGCGTGAAGTTCCTCCTTTTACTTCTTGAGTTTGAATGAATGGACACTTCCTGCTGTCAGAAGGCAGGAAACGTGGCCTTATATGGTGTTTTGAGGGGTGGGAATTATGTAAATGACCTCTAAGCGTGCACGCGCAGGTGTTTAGGACAGGTGGGATTCATTAAATTTACGCAGCCATTTTAGAATGGAAGCCATTTTAGATAGAAGACTTTGTTGAATCTGACGTGGCATGTTCTTAGATAGAAGACTTTGTTGAATCTGACGTGGCATGTTCATACGAACGCTTCGTACGAACAAAAGTAGGAGAAATTTAGGATAATAATACGAACATTTTTGTGAATGAGGGCCAATGGGAGTAAAATTAATGGAAAAGTACAAAACACTAAAGAGAAATGATGTCATCCAACATGCCACTGACACCCCCCCCCACCCCCGAAAACAAAAACTATCCGTATTTACACAACTCAAGTAAATGACATATTTTAGTTTGAAATCGCCAAATTCGGTGAAAAGCGACTAGTTTGCAGGTATGGAATAAACTAACTGAAACTAAAGCAAGAGTTAAATTAATTATTTTATTTCAACAGTTTAATTTTGTGTTCTAATTTTTATGTGTTTAATACAAAGGTTAAAAAACATATTTCTTGTGTGAATCTCATCTCTTCATTCAGCAGCACACTGTAAAAAATAATTTACAGGTCACATCACAACTGGAGAGACAAACACCCCCATCATTCAGTGCATCATAGCATCCAGCTGAAAAACTGATTTGACACTTTCAGTCTGCAAGACTTCTCCCTCCTGGCTGGGGATGCCCAAAGTCCACAGCAAACTTCACTTTTTCTTCAAAATACTCCCCCTTCAAATTTCCTGTTCCTCACCATGTCTCCACAAAACAGATCACACTAGTGAAATGGCTCGCCTGTCCTTTTCCACTGTCGTTATCATTGTTGCAAAAATCATCTTCAGATCTCCCCCTCCCTCCACACAGCCCCAATTGTCCACCATCAGCATCTCTTCACACAATTTTTCATCCGATCACGCTCATTCACTGATATTCAGTCCCACAATAAATTCATTACTTCAATGTCATTACACTTTGTATCCAAGGAGCCACAGTCCTCATCATTCTTGTAAAACTCCCCAGCCTGCACACACTCCCACCCTCTGTCCACAGAATTATAATTCACGTAGTCTGCATGGATGCATCCTGTCATCACTCCAAAACCACCAGAACTGAGTTGAACAAACTTCTGGAATTTATCAACACCTGTGGCAAATAAGTTTTTAATCTGTAGGACGAAAATTATGTCCTTGCAAATTAATTTTTTCCTGAGGAATTACATATATTTTATTACATTCTGTGTATGTATATATATCACAGTAAAACCACTTAAAATATTATTTTGAATGAAACTTGTTGATGACGTCATGAGTTTTTGTTTGTTTTTAGAGCATTTTAACAAGTGGACAATATTGAAGTGACTGTTATGATGATATGTCAAGAAATATTTAAACTAATATACCAGACATGTTCTATTTCTGAATTCCTGGATATGTTGGTGTAGCGGAGTGCATTTTCTAGTTGAAACTGAACGCATCGTGATGCTGTAACAAGCTGTGAAGAAGAGCAAGATTTTAAAAAATCTGAATGGTGGACAGCTTGACTGCAGGATCCAAACAGTTCCTAACACAGCTTAGCTCCACACTTCACTTTAGACTGCAGTAAATAAATACATACCTGTGTAACCCTGATGTTTGGTTTGATACCAGTGAACTGATGAATCGCTCACCCAGGAACTCTTCTCAGCTTCACAACATTTATTAACATGAACTTCATCTGTAACAGAAAAAAACATGTGGTTGGTGGTGGTCTGACATGTAGCTCCTGCCCCAACTCTGAGAACATCAGGCAGTAAAAAATGCTGTCAAGCCAGTCTCCACTTCCAAAATGATGGTTTTGTTGTGCACACAAACACTATGAATTATGGTAACCTTTGTGAGTTTTCAAAATAAAAGCTGTTAATGACATCATACTTGCTGTTGTTACAAAATTATTTGTGGATGATTTATTTATATTATTATGTATTAGATAATATGAGAACTGTTACCATCAGGGAAAAGGTACAGATCAATCAAGACAAGAACAAATAAATTTAAAAGTAGTTTTTATCTGTCCACCGTTACTGAACTTAACTAAATCTGTAATAAAAACTGAATAAAGGACAACTGGTATAATATCGATCTGCTTGTGTTGCACATTTGGAGTGTTTCAAACCTGTTAGGGGTGGGCGATATGGCTCAAAAATTATATCGTGATATTTCAGAGTATTATCACGATAACGATAAATTTCGTGATATAACCCCCAAAAAAAATCAAATGTATTTATTTGACAAAATTAACTTAACATGTTGCTTTGCAGTATTATATAAAATTTTAAAAAACAACAAGGGGTAATTTTACTGAAATTACTTTATTTAGTAAAGTATTTAGTCTCCAAATAAAACTACACCTGCACTTTAGTTTTTGTGGTGTTTTGTTTTTATCTATATGTTGTGCAGACTTTTTCAATCTAAATTACAGATCATTTTTAAAGTGCAGGTGTAGTTTCCTAAAACAACTAGCCTAAATAAAATGAAGCTTGAGATTTTTTGAGCATAAATGAAACGTACAACAAATTATATGTTGCCTTTAAATGAGCTATAACTTCTACAAGTTGATCAGTTGACCTTGAAACTTGTTCGTGCTTCAGCTTCTTCATCTGTTCATGCAGGAACGTGTCATTCCTCTGATTCATTTTTTTAACTGATCTGTCTCTGATGGAGCGAGTGTGGAGCCGCGTGTGTTTGTAACACAGTTAACAGCGAGGACACGCAGCGAAAGACCGCGGCTGGTCAGAGCGGGGGGGAGACATTTGAGCTGTCTGTGCCTGCAGAGCAGGGGGGAGAGAAGTTCAGACGCGCGCGTTATTTTTAACATTTTAACAATAACTAATTAGCGTTTTACACCAGTAAAGACTGTTGGAGGGGAGGTGCGCAGTTGTTTAAAGCGCTCGGGTGTTAAGGGGCGGGGTGCCCTGACGTATTACGTCATGAAATTAGCATATCATGATATACGTTTTTTGCCCGGGCAAGCTTTTTATACCGGTATTACCGGTAACGATATATGGCCCAGCCCTAAAACCTGTTATTAACTTTAATACAGTTTATATTTTTACATTGTTTTATATTTTACTGTTTTTACTTTTGTTCTGGGAAGCAAACCCAGATTTATTTTGAAATTCCACATGAGATCTTGGTGACATTTGGTGAACAACATCTGGAGATGTTCTACAGTCAGCCTGAAGTGAGACTGGTCTAGGGCTGCAACTAACGATTATTTCAATAATCGATTAATCGGCCGATTATTTTTTCGATTCATCGATGAATCGGCAAAAAAAAAAAAAAAAGGAAACAAGTTTTAATTATCACCTCTTTATTCCAAAATTTGACTGACATATCAAATCGCACAAAAAACAGGTTGCTACTTGACTATTCTGTTAGTAAAATATTGAATAATTAAAAAATAAAGTTAGTCAGCTTCAATAAAAAATAAATGTACACAAACATATATACAAATGTATGATTTATACCTGCACAAAATGTAGCTACTTTGTAAAATGTGTTTTTGAGGGACAAGTGTAACCTGGATTAAAGGTGTGGATTGTTTTAACCTGGATGGGGCAGCTGTGGCTGAGTTGTTAGAGCAGTCGTCCTCCAATGCAAGAGTTGGGGCTTGGAATCCACCAGCAGTCACATGCCTAAGTGTCCATGGGCAAGACACTGAACCCCATGTTTGTGCCCCATTGGTGTATGAATGTGAGCTAAAGCTCGGATTAGTCTCTTTAGAATGATTTGTTCTTTGTAATCTAGTAGAGTGCTGTATGAATGGGTAAATGAGGACATGTAGTGCTTTACACTACTATAAACAATGTAAAGCACTTTGAGTATCAATTAGATAGAAAGGTGCTATATAAGTACAGTACAGTCCATTTACCATTACAAGTGTGGATCATTGTAACCTGGGTTAAAAGTGGGCATCATGGCAGTGAAGCCTTCGTCTTCAACCATCGACAGAGGCCTCATGTCAGTGACGTTCATGTAAGGATCTTTCAGTCTCTGCTGCTTGCTGTGGTGTGCATGATGTCTGTCCATCATGAAGGCTGTCATTGTTGTTTTCTGGAATGAGAGAGAGTTTATATGTATTATATCATAATTTACAGTAACTCAAGAAATGCCTTGTTTCACTTGGTTAAACGCACAAGCACACACACACAAATATAAAATACTAATTACACACACTTGAGTAGATGAATAAATTACTGTAATTCCTGTTTAAATGCAATTCATCCTTCCATACAATGCAGTGACTTCAGACTTTGCCAGCAAATTAAAAGTTGAAGCTAAATCATTAAATTATCACCATCTTTGTGTTAGATTTATTTATAAAACACATTTAAACACTGCTTGTATCGTTACATTAAAAATAAAAACACACACATTCTCTGTCACAGCTAAGAAACAAGCAGCTTCAGCTGCCAGAGACACTGGCATCACGTTTTCTCTCTTTGAAACAGAACAAATATGTATGGTTAAGACTTACCTGCTGATCTTCCTTCATTCACACCGTGGTGAAGCCCGTCATGTTTACATTTCATCTGCGTGGTTATCTCGTGTCGCGTCGTCACTTTTCAAAGCTTTTTTATCTATGAAGCGTCGAACTCCCACACGTTGTAGGACTTATTTACAGTTTTCTCTGCGTCGCGTCGGTCATTTGTAAAATAGACTTTGAAAACAGTCTCTGCTCTGTTTCCTCCTCCCTCCTCGCTCTGTTCAGAAGCGCCACACACGCGCAGGCGCAGCACGCTGACGCTGCAGAGTTTTTTTTTTTTCAAACTTTATTCAGTCAAGCTCAGCCAGCTTTGACAAAGCTTTACCGGTGAACAAAACAGCTCCGCGGCGCCGTGAAAGATGCATAATCGCGCGACACAACGAATCGATGATGAAATTCGTTGCCAACACTTTTAAAAATCGATTTTTATCGATTTTATCGATTCGTTGTTGCACCCCTATTGGTTACGTATCGTAACCCCAGAATCTACGAGTATAGCGGAGCCCTTTAGCTCCTATTGGAATCCTCCCCCCGCGCGTCAGCGCCTGCTGAAAACCTTTTAGTCCACGTCCACCTACCGGATGGGCCCACCCCTCGGGTCGATAAAACCCCTCGACCGAGGTGAAATTGCCTCCAAAAATAGCTAATTCATTCAGCCATTTTGGATACAGAGTGGCCCGATAGCTAAAGGGCTCCGCTATACTCGTAGAATCTGGGGTTACGATACGTAACCAACGTTCTAACTTCGTATAGCGT
The DNA here is from genome assembly GCA_038048925.1 of Garcialebias charrua. NCBI lineage: Eukaryota > Metazoa > Chordata > Actinopteri > Cyprinodontiformes > Rivulidae > Garcialebias > Garcialebias charrua. The sequence goes on from JBBPBX010041424.1 coordinate 20,552, forward strand.
AGCCCTTTAGCTCCTATTGGAATAAAGGGCGAAGCAGGAAATAGTCCATGCCACGCTGGATCCAACCAATGTGGAGCATCTGCTCACCTAATCCCAATAAGCACGTCCTTCCTCATGCATGAGGGAGGGCAGGTGGTGGGCTGGAGGAAGGCCTGCAGGCCTTTAAGCAACCTCCAGACTTGCCCTGCTGCTGAGCAGCGGGCCAGCCACAACATTGAAAAAAGAATGTTTTTTTTTTTTTTTTTTACATTGCCGGAGAGAGGATCACTCTCTGGCTGCAAAAACTTTCAAAAAAGGGTAAAAGTCAAACTGTTACATGAACTATGTACAGAGGAACAGTTAGAACATTAGGAGGTGAACTCCCATTACTTATCCAGGACTCCCAGAACTGAATGAGTCATAGAAAAAGTAGAAACATCCCGTAAATAAAAACGGGTGAAAGAACAGGGCGAGCTCCATGCTGCGGCCTGACAGATGTCGCTGACCGACATCCCACCATGCAGAGCTGTGGACGACGCCATTGCTCGCGTCGAATGAGCTCGCAGAGACGCAGGAGGCTCCTTCCCTGCAGCTTTGTAAGCCTCTGTTATGGCTTCACACAGCCAGTGAGAGAGGCGCTGAGAGGACAGAGCATGACCCGCTGAGTTGTCCCTATAATGGACAAACAGATTTTGAGAATGGCGCACACCCGCTGTGCATGCCATATAACAACTGAGAGCCCTAACTGGGCATAGTAGATGTGACCTAACTTCCTCCTTTGATGAATGAGGAGGGAGATGGAACCCACTCAGAGTTATTGTCCGAGATTTGAAACTGCTGAAACTGGTGATCGACTTTGGAATAAAAGCCGGATTAGGCCCCAAAGTTGCTGAGCTACCATCAGGTTTAATTTGTAAACAAGATGGAGCCACAGAAAGTGCACAGAGGTCACTCACCCTCTTTGCAGACGTGAGTGCCAACAGAAGAGCAGTTTTTCTGGACAAAAACTTCATTGACACCTCCTGTAACGGTTCAAAGGGGGCTTTGGTTAAAGCGTCCAGAACTAATGCCAGATCCCACTGAGGGGTGATGTCACGCTTCAAGGGTCTAAGGCGTCTAATGCCCTTCAGGAAACGTTTCATCAGTGTATGATTGAATAAGGTACTGCCACCGAAACCCTCTTGACACGATGAAATAGCCGCCGTGTAAACTTTTATCGTGCTAAACGCTAGCTCTCTCTCCAACAGCAGCTGTAGAAAAGACAGAAAACAGCCAATGTCACATGCTGTGGCCTCGATGTCTCTATCCTTGCACCACTGCTGAAAAGCTGCCCACTTAGACGCATAAAGCGTAGTAGTGGACGACGCGCGGGCGTCTTGAATTGTCCGGACCACGGCTGGGGTGAGGCCTAAATTTGTTAGGCGGCGCCGCTCAGCTTCCAGGCCCAAAGGCGTTGGCCTATTTCCGGGGAATGTCTGATCGCCCCTCCTGCTTGGAGGAGAGCATCCTCCCTTCATGGAAGCTGCACAGGACCGTCCACTACCAGCCGCTGCAGGTCTGGGAACCAGGGGGCATACTTGCGCTCTGGGGCCACAAGGATGAGAGATTGCTTCTCTTCTCTGACTCGCTCCAATACCCTCGGGATGAGAGAGACTGGTGGGAAAGCATACAGCCTTTTTTCTGACCACCAGCTGAGCGCAAAAGCGTCCACTCCCAGCGGGGGGTCGTCTTTGGGGTTCAGTGAGCACCAGAGTGGACACTTCTTGTTGTTTTGGGGCGGCCGTGATGTAGTGATAATGGTAATGGCAGTCGACCCCTGATCGGAAGGTTGGAGGTTCGAATCCCGCATCCGCCCACCATGTGTCATTGTGTCCCTGGGCAAGACACTTAACCCCGAGTTGCTCCTGGTAGGTCTGGATGGCACCTTGCAAGGCAGGCTACCACTACCGGTGTATGAATGTCTGAATGAATGGGTGGATGGCTGGTATTGTAAAGCGCTTTGGGGCTTCTCACAGGGGGCTGGAAAGCGCTATATAAATAAGCTCCATTTACCATTTACCATTTTGGGCTGCGAAGAGGTCTATTTCTGTGCGCCCGAACCTGGCCCAGATCTGATTTATTATGTCTGAGTGGAGGGACCAATCCCCCTGACGTGGCCCCCCTCTCGACATGATGTCCGTCCCCACGTTCAACACCCCAGGGATGTACACTGCTCTCAGTGAGAGCAGGTTCTGTTGAGCCCACCGCAGCAGTTGTCTGGCAACGTGCAGCAGCTGAGCTGAGCGAGATCCCCCCTGACGATTGATGTACGAGGCTGCTACCTGGTTGTCGGTGTGCACTAGTACATGTTGCTGCTGAACCAGATGGGAAAAATTTTGTAAAACCTTCTGGACTGTCATCAGTTTCAGAACGTTTATGTGAAGGTGAATGTGGCTTGGCCACCTTCCCCCCACAGATTGGGACAGACACGTTCCCCCCCATCCCATTAGAGAAGCGTCTGTGAACACTGGGATGTGAGACGTAGGTGTGATCATAGAGACACCCTCCTTCAGGATGCGAGTGTTTCTCCAGTGACGTAGGTCTGACCTTACGGATGGGGGAACCAGCACCATCCTGCGCTTCTGGCGCACCGGGTCCACGCGCAGGCTGGCAAACCAATGTTGGGTCGATCTCATGTGTAATAAACCCAAATTTATCACCACATGGGCGGCTGCCATCAGGCCTAATATCCGCATAATTGTTGCCGCCGTCACCACTTTCCCCGGTTGGACGCGCTTCAGCTGTGCTGTCAGATCGGCTGCCCTCTGCTCTGACAGGCGTGCTCTCATCGAGCGTGAATCCAGTTCTATCCCCAGGTAAACAATGGATTGTGCTGGGATTACGGAGCTTTTCATCCAGTTTACAACGAATCCCAGGTCCAGCAGGTGCTCTGCTAACACCCTGGTCTGGGCTGCTGCTTCCTCTCTTGATCTGCTTAAAATGAGCAGATCGTCTAAGTAAAAAAGAATCCGCATCCCTGCTGAGCGAAGTGGGCGTATCGTTGCTTCCACACACTTTGAAAAAGTTCTAGGAGCTAACGAGTAGCCGAATACCAGCCTGTTGAACTCGAACTGGTTCCCTTGGAAGGAAAACCTGAGGTATTTCCTGTGTTGAGGGATGTTGCTGACGTGCCAGTAAGCATCTTTCAGGTCGAGGGATGTGAACCAGTCCCCCTTGTGAACATTCTTCAGCAGCTGTTTAATTGTGAGCATGTGAAAACCTCTCACTAGAATTGATCTGATGAAAACAGACAGATCCAAGACTGGTCTCGAGCCTCCATTCTTCTTGGGGACGAGAAAATAACGAGAGTAGAACCCTTTGTTCTGTTCTCCCTCTGCCACCTTGGAGATCACTCCCTTTGTCAGCATTTCCTGAATTTCTGACAGCAGGGAGGAGTTTGATGTGGGTCTGACAACACTGTTTCCAGAATCCCCCTGAAAGGTGGTGGTTTTGCTGCAAACTGAAGAGCATAACCCTTTCTTATGATTTTTGACAGCCATCTGTCTAAACTGCATTTCTGCTGCCATTGCTCGTACTTTCTGCTCAGAGGCAGCGCGAGGTCTTGCTGTCTCGTGTGCGTCATTCGCATCAGCCAGTCGCTGGGGCCTCCCTCCGTTACCATGGTAACCCACGGGGGCCCCGCCCAAAAAGGGCCGGCTTATTGCGTCAGAGACGTGGACCGTCCCTGCGTCTGACGTCGGCACGTTTGCTGATACAGGGAGCGCTCGCTCTGGTGGAGCGGTGCTCCCGCTGGGCACTGCTCGTCTTTTGGCGGGCGGTGCTTGGCCGATTTGAGTGGTTTTTCTTTTGTTACCTCGTTTGGAGCTAGAGACTAGCTGCAGAGAGGTGGCGCCACTCATGTACGTGGAACGCCAGTTAAAGCATTCACCTCAAAATTCCGAAAAACGCCTAAAAAAGACATACCCAAATTAAATTAGAAGCTGTTCTTGAACCCTATGGAGTACAAACAATTGGATGGTATCTTTGTAAAGATAACACTTTGAATTTTTTGTTTCAGCAGTCATATTTGTTGTATCTGTTATTATTTTGTATTCATTGAAGTGAGAGCACACAGAAATAAAGCGTTTTTCTTGCCTCGCCTGAAAATATTTATATGTGTCAAGCACCTGCACACTGATACAACAAGATAGTGATTTGAATTTCATATGAGCCCAAAGACTGAAGTATTTACTAATACAGTTTCAAATTTGAAGTCAATAGCATAAAAATTGAGGATTCTGTGCCTGTTTTTGTATGTGCAGGTCCAGGCGGACTTCTGTAAATCCAGTACATGCCCAAAACTGTGCCATGCTGTGTAACACCTGTATTATGCAAACTTGAAATGTCTGAATACTTTTCTATACTTCAACATACTTCAGGATGACTGTCTATTCAAAGCTTACATCTGTTTCATTCATATATTTACTCTCAAGCTGATAGAAATACAGTAACATGACAGCAGGCCGCTCGTAGCTCGGGGACTACCTGTATACTGTAAATCACAAGAGGAGATTTCACCCCAGAGGGGCAGCTGCGGTGCTGCTTGCAGTCCCAACACCCAAAGATAGCAACCAGATAACACACATTAGCTTCACAAAGGAACAATTACACCACAGGAGCTCCTGGTGCAGTCTCCAGACCCCCCCGCACCCCCGCCTCGCCACACACACACACAGGCGCACACACAGGAGACAAGAGAGCTTCGTGAGAGATCACTCACTTTTTCCTTGTAAATCAAGCTCTAAAGCTTTTATTTCATGTTTCCATGGCATTTATCCATGGCTAAAGAGTGATCAAAGTCAGAAAAACCACGCGTAAAAGTCAACAAACACGCACTTACCGTTTTACGCACGAAGAGCGCAGCTGCAGGTAATGGTGGCGCAGTGAATTTGAGACCTTTGATGTAGGTCAAAGCATGGCATGTCACATGTCTATCGAAAGGCAATTTCATTGGCTACAAATCTGTGATGTCAAAATTAGCTCTCATTTGATTGGCCAAGACCCACGTGGGGGGGAACAGGGGGAGGGTGTATATTTGCTTGGTGGGTCTGTGGCATTTGATTGGCTGTAAAGACTGAAAAGTTTCACCCAGTTGGTCAAAATTGGTGTCAATCAAAAGCAGACAGCCTATGGAACACTTTTAAAGCGTAAGAACTTCAAAAGCTGCCATATTTGGTAAATCACGATCTAACACCTGCAGTTTAGGCTCAAACGGTACCGCGGGCGGGCCCGTGACGACGAGACGAAACCTTGCTGGCCTGAGTGTGAGCAGGGCTCGCGTCACGTGACTCGATATGAAGCAGCGCGCTCTGGGGCCTACCCCGCCTCGACTGCGTGGCACGAGGTGTAACAAACATGGCGTCTGGCTGTTTAGATACCTTTTCGTGTTTTCTGCCGGACAGCTTCGAGGCTGTGCCGGCGTCATGAAATTTTACGAGAGGCAGCGGGCGGGGTATATTACCCGTCGCTGACTGTACGTTAACAACAGGTTCACCAAACATGAAACATTTATTAATTGTTACCTTGTTTGAGCTACCTTTACTCGTGGGTGCCTGACTACCCCAGGCAAGTTTTTCCGTGGTGGGAAGCATGTGTGAACGTGTGGCTGTGGGGTTATACGGCCCCACAGACAAGCCCGAAACATGAGAGAAAACATTGTTTGAAACATTTTGCTCTTTTATTTTACCTGCGCACACACTCCCCGCAACGAGTCATTTCTTTTGAGACGGACGGTTGCAGGGACTCTGCTGCTTCTGGCCGCCCCGGCCCTGGTAGCCGCCGCGGCCTTGATAGCCGCCGCGGCCCTGGTAGCCGCCGCGGCATCGTGGTGTGTGCTGATCCGCGTCCCACGATCGCTGGTGCTGCTGCTGTTTCTGCTGCTTCTGTTTGAAAGGCGCTGGTTGTTGAGGTTGTCACGAGCCCGTTGCAACCGAGGGCTGTTTCTGGTCTCGACGGTCCTTCCACCCGTCTGGATGTCGAGCTGGCGGGCGGGTGGACATGAAGCTCCTTACCATCTCTGCGACCTCGTCCTTCTTGCATTTTTCAACCAGCTCCTTTAGGTTGGAGCCAAAAAGCTCCTCCGATGACACAGGTCCTTCCAAGAGTTCCTTCTGAAGTCTGTCGGGCATTGAAGGCGCGTGTTTCAGCCACGTGGTGCGGTGCACTATGTGAAGCAGGGCTGCCGTGCGCGACAAACACGCTGTGGATGCGGCGCTGAGGTTTAGAATCACGTCCGCTGCTTTTCCCATTGTGTTCGCCAACCCTTCTGGCAGGCTCGGGTCCACCGCTAGCGTGGAGATCTGGTAAGCAAGGAGGGCTGTGTTGTTGCTAGCCGCCCCGGCTTGGGCCACTAGCTGGTGCGCGCGGTCAGTTAGCTGAAGCACCGTCTGGTCGTGGCGTCCGCTGGGGATGGGTCTGTGGTCCGACCTGGCGGATTTCGCCCCGAACACCTCCGAGAGGCTCTGCTCGAGCGGGGGCACCGAAGTGAAGGCCTCGTCTGTGAATTCTTCCACCCTTGTGAGTCCCGCGAAGGAGGACGCTGGGGCCTGGATTTTTGCGGGCGCTGCCGCCGCCTCTTTCCAGAGCTCCATCACGTCTGGGAAGTGAGGCCAGACTGGGTCTGGACGTCGCTGTGACGTGGTGCCGTACCTCAAGCCCGCTAGGACGTTTAGCCTAGGCGGAGAAGGGGTAGGCACTGACAGGCCCCTCAGCGCGGATGATGGAGGGCAGGTCCTGCATCAGAGAGGGAGAGGCGTCCGCCAGTTGAGGCTGGGAGGGGACCTCTGAACATTCACTCACGAGGTCGCCGTCCGAAGCCCCGCTCTCCAGAAGCTCGGGATCGGTGCCTTGAGGGCCGGTCGCTTCTTTGGGGTCCGTCGCGACCACTTCGAGGTCGGCAGGCTCGTCCAACGGCGTCCGGTCGCGGGGGACCCCTTCGACTTTGCTAATGGGGCTGAACAGCTCCGCACGTCGTTCCCTCTCGCCTTGCGTCAGCACGGCGCAGAAGGGGCAGTCGTTGCTCGGGACCGCGTGATCGGGTCCCATTTAACGCTCACATTTGGGGTGGCCGTCGAAGCTGAATATCACCCCATATTTGCAGTCGGGGCAATGCTTTGCCATCTTGATGAAAAAGAGATGATGAATGAAGATAAATTTCTAAGAAATTTCTTTACAAGGTTCTCATTCGGGCTGAATGAAGAAGAGGCAATTTCACCTCGGTCGAGGGGTTTTATCGACCCGAGGGGTGGGCCCATCCGGTAGGTGGGCGTGGACTAAAAGGTTTTCAGTAGGCGCTGATGCGCGGGGGGAGGATTCCAATAGGAGCTAAAGGGCTACGCTATACGAAGTTAGAACTGAGTAGGACTCGCTGTAGAAGAAGCCTGCAGTTTAACAAAACCGAACTACGTCCACACTGACGAATTAGTCTTTCCTCTCATCAGTGATGTCGTCAGCTTTCTCTTCGCTTGTGAAACTTTGTTCAGTCACATTCTGACGGTCATGAGCACTCGTTTGACTCGTTTTGAAGCGAAAACAACGCGCTTTGGAGACTAGCTTAGCTTTTAGCCTGCTATCGCTAACGCCTGCTGTTGGAGTGAGCGCTGCGTAACAACGACGTCACCACGCACGTTTTGTGTCACAGCTTTTTCTGTCCGGGCGGGTTGTTGAAGCAGCCGTTTCAACACGAACAGAAAAAGAAAAACGTCAGTGAAACGTTGTAAAATCCTATCATTTGATTTGTGACCAAAATGTTTTGCACTACTTTTCTTTGACACAATTTTTGCCACTTTAGTGACCTGCTACAGGTTGAGTGTTTCATGACCCAGGTTGGGTAAACATTTTAGATTTCCACAAGTGAAAAATAACTTGTGGCTATTTAGGATTTATTCAACATTAACAAAACCTTAATAAAGAATGAATAGTCTTCACTTTAGAAGGGTTCACAAATACACTTAAGTAACTACTAGCAACTGCCTTAATTAATGATGCATTGCAGGATTAATAGATAGTGAATTCAAACATTATTTAACAATTAGTACGCATTTAATACATGTGGTGAAAGCACATTAATTTGAGCATTCACAAATATAGATAGCATAGTTAATTCATGAGTTATTAAGCATGAATAAACATTGAGTACGTAGGTTTTGGAACTCATTATTCTTTATGTATAAAGCGTTAATAAGTGTGTTAATTAATAGTGTATTAAGTGTGAATCATCCTTAATTAATGATGTTTTCAATGTTAATTAAATGTTTATTAATGCTTAAATAAGGCTAAATAATGTGTAGTTATTATAAAGTGTTA
>JBBPBX010041425.1:0-21396 GCA_038048925.1 Garcialebias charrua
ATTGAGTAGTTCTATTACTTTACTGAATATGACCAACAAAAAAAGGGTATCACTTGTGGCCAGTTATGTTTGTAATGAAGTTTTACAAAAAGGGATGCTAATATGTTCAAATATGCTTGGTTTCATTTATTTCAAAATGAGGGGAAATATGATGCTATTTGTCATAATCCTAGAAAACAAAAGCAATTGCTATAGTTCTTTGCTCAATTGACTATTAATGTCTTTGTTCTTTTCCAATGAAGTCAAGTGTGACAGCAAACAAACCGGGTGAGAGTTAAAATAAATAACTGCAGTCATCTAAATACATGTTTCTTCAATAATCGGACAAAGCCTCTATTTGGTACACGAAGGTCATGTGTGTAAGTGTGCACACATGCCTTTACTTGACTCTGTGGCGCCTCATAACGGCCTGGCATCAGCTTAGCTTGGTCGAGAACGATGAGGCCTTTTTTGCTAAATGATGTCAGAGATGTTACTTTAGGTTTTGTTTGTCCAAAAGCTTCATCTTCATTCCACCAACTCTGTTTCTTTACCTCACACAAACACAGACTCTCGCACTTTTCCATCAGTAGATGATGATGTGGGTTTAAGCATCACATCCTCTCTCCTTGTAAGCTTTAAACAGTCGTGCTTACGCCAGAAAGCCATTAAAACAATGAGTCAGATCAATTATACTTGAAGAAAAAAATTAACAAACTCCTCAGCCAAGCCCCAACTCTGACTTGATAAACTTTAGATTGGAAGCAGTTTAGATTGGAAGCATTTATTTATTTCTATGTCAGAACAGTTGATGTGAGTCAGAGTATGTGTCCTTTGAATAAGAAGTGTTCGTGACTCATCGGATAGGCGATCATCAATAGATTTCTGAAACGCCAATTCACCATGACAACAGGCGAGGGAGAAGAAGATTGTCCTATTTCACATTGCTGATATTTTCATGGGTATTACACTGGCTGTAGTGAGTTTGAGCACAGCTTCACTACAAAATAGGAGGTAAAACATGTCACAGTTGCAAATTGTCTACTGATATTTGAAAGAAGTGTAGCCCAAGCCCTAGTTTATTTTTCTTGCTGGCTTTTGCTCTTGGCTCTGTCTCACTATGGTCTTAAACAAAATGGATATGTTTAAGAATATGATTTAGAATCAAATTTATTTTCTTGATTTTCCATTCATAGATGATCAACTGTGAGCTTTAGGTTGTTTGCCATTATGTCTTGTGCCATTTATGTTTTATAGAAAACTTATTTTGGCTGAAAAACAAAGAGCAGCAAAGAATTTACTCTTGTTTTTAGTGCGTGACCACATTTTGCAATAAGAGATGATTTGACGTTGGAAAAAAGGTTTTATTAGTTTGCGGTGATGGTAATGTAAATAAAGGTCAAATCATCAAATGTAAGCAATGGGAGTCATTTCATGTTTGTACAACTCAAGAAATGGGGGGAAATTCATCTGTGTTGGCTAGCAGCTTTAGAATCCGCATGAAAGAGAAGATGATAAGAAAAGTAGGGATGCACGATATTATCGGCATGGTATTTGTATTGGCCAATATTAGCAATAAAGTTAAATATTGGACATCGACCATTTCATCAAATAAACTCATCAGTAGAAAAGGCTTCTGTTTTAAGTTAAATTTTAATTTAAGAAACTGTCAAGCATATCTTTTAAAGGGGACCACAGATAGGTTTTTAAAATTTTTTATGGTAAGTCTGTAGGCTATCCAGACATTGTTCATTCAATTTAATACACAAAATAATTCTTAGATAATCAATTATACCCTTTTTAATTCTGCCATTTTTAACTTTCGTTTTGAACGACTGGTTTATGATAATGAGCTCTCATGGCCACGCCCTTCAAAGATCTGTTTACATTTACTCCGCCCTCTGTAAGAGCCAGTATCTCTAATCTGTTGTTGTTTTAAAATTAGCTCTTTTTTATTACTCATTTGACTTACTGTTAGTGCTAGCTTAAGATAACTTACCGAAAGCCGTCTGCGCGCGCCGCCATGAGCTGCTCCTTTTAGCCCGAATCCGATGCTAAAAATAGCTCGTTCCTCCTCCGCCCTTTTATGTCCGCTCGTTGCATGCGGCGCTTTTGGGAGCGATCTCTGCTTCAGTCCAGACATACACAAAGTTCACCGAGTGTCTCCAGTTAATTTATCCGTATGAGGCAACCTCTGACCAGCCAGCCAGCTCCCAGTCGCAGATGGTCTCTTCGCCGGCGGTCTGCTCGTTGCAGCTCCCAGCCAGCTCCCAGCCGCAGATGGTCTCTTTGCCGGTGGTCTGCTCGTTTTCCGTCTGCCGGCTGCTCGTTGGGAGCGATCGCTAATACGCTAAAAATTGAACTAAAACGTAAAAATAACAATTATACTTTATTTATAAAGCCATTTAAAACAACCACAGCTGCAACAAAGTGCTGTACACATGAAATTAAGAACATTTAAACAAAAGATGAGATGAAATCAGGAAAAACAACCGTCACGTCTATTATACTGAAGTGGGTTGAGCCCAGAGCCATATAAAGTGAGAGTTCCGACACCCTTTGATGTCGCCGATAGGCGGTCAATTGTTCCAAACAACAGCTATGGAAACCTTGTGGAGCTGCGCCCTCTGGCGGCAACGGAGCGCTACTGCAGGCAGCTTCAAACTGTTACCCAGAGCCATGGAACAAATCGCCCCCTCCATGACCCACGTGACTTCCGCATTCCATTCTTACAATGGAACTCTATGGGAGTGTCGCAACTCTCACTTTATATGGCTCTGGTTGAGCCTAACCAGGGGTTGCTAGGTGAGGGGCTGGACTCAGGTTTGAGGTGGGTTGTGGCTGCGGTTTGTGACGTCACAAACCGCAGGATTTGAAAACGAAGTGTTTCTATCAAAGATAAATAAATATACTTAGAGTAAATAAACCACTGGGTGCATTTTTTTGGCACTAGGACTGTTTTTTTATGAAGTACATACCCAAAGTTGAGTAAAAAAACATTAAAAAGTGAATTTTGCATGTGTGGTCCCCTTTAATGCACTACTATTTATGCACTTTTCACTTGTTGCTCGTAAACCGGTTGAGTTTAGATTTGTGAAATGTACAAATGTGCACTGTTCGAGTGTTGTCATTGTATTGGAGTAAATGTCATGAATAAATTTGACATTAAACGTAATCCAAGTTGAAGTGTTGCATCATTTTAAACCCCTTTTTAGCATCTGCATTTGGTATCAGGTTAAACTGTCAATAACCATGCAGAATAATGTAGTATTTTAATTCCACAGCAGAGAAAGATATGTAGTCTCTGTAAGTAGGTCTAGGGGAAAAAATATTGGTATTGGTATCGGTTATCGGCCAAATAAGTTTTAACATATCAGTATACAGTATTGGATATTGGCCAAAAATCCAATATCATGCATCCCTAAAGAAAAGTGTTGTACTGTATACAAACACCTTTCTCCAAAAAGGTAATTTTCTTCTACTCGTATTCAATAAACTCAGATTTAACCCATCCTGATGTTGCACAAAGGACATAGCTTTGTAAAAAGTTGAACACTTGATGAAATGAGAAACTAACCAGTCAGATTTTTAGTCAAAAATCTCTGCTCAGCACAGCATACCTTTTAAAAAAAAACTCAAGTCCTGAAGAAATTTAGAACGTCTTACTTACGCAGCTGCTCATATTATCTTCTGGGTTGTTTCCTTAATTCTCAGTTTATTTGATCGTATCTTGCTCGGGATCCTAAACCCTTACAGAACATTCACAACCACCACCCTGAACCGTCTTGGCCACCTTCTTGGTTCATCAGTGGAGGTCTTCCACATGGGGGCTTGCAGCTGTTTTCTAGATTACCTCCTAAAGGTGTCTGAAGGAAGGCTTTCAACGTGCCTGCATGCACGAACAGTCCTCTAAGGCACAGGGTTACAAAAACACACTCGCAGCTTCCATCTTTAGCTTCAGATAAGATTAGTATGTGATATGAATCGAAGTGGACCTCCCACTATTTAAAATCTCTGCACTTTCTTCCAGTGCAATGCTACGTTTCAAGCCCAGCAGCACATTAAATGATCCTGTAGGTGCTCTTTGGCAATAAATAAAATCCCTTTGTTTTGGTCCGTTAAACTGAAGGAGAAAATCTCTTCAGAAAACTTGTAAATGTATGTTTAATAAATCTCACTGGTGTCTACTTCTCCCCAAATCTTAATTGGGTGTGTTGCACACAGCTCTGGTGCAGCAGCTGAAAGGACTTAAAGGGACTTTTTGATCGTGCACATGGTAGATGGGTGTCACATTTCCCTCCCACACCTTGCTTGAATTGTACAACTGCGGGGAAGCACCTGTTGGATATCTGATGTTCCTATGGGTGTTTAAACTAGGAGGTATGCTGTTGCATGATGGAATTAATTTTCACATCCAGAGAAACAGAATATCATGCACACAAAAAGCTGCTTTAATGTGACTCTTACTACCAAAGGTTACAGTGTCTCTCATGTTTGGCACTGGTAAGAGATTATAGCTGATGGCTTTTGGTTTGGATTACATCCAGACGTTGTTCAGCTCTCTTCAGATGTTTTTGCAAAACTATTCATATTTTATCACATTTCTTTATCAATTTTACTAAAGTCAAGCTATTTTTTATTTACAGAAACCTATTATTATAGATGATTTTTATCAATATTAAATTATTTCTTTTCAAGTTATCTATCTAAATGAGATGTAGTCTTTAAAATGTAGAGATTCATCACCTGACACTTTAACAAGCCAAGTTTATTTACAGGAGTAGAGGTTTGAAATCTATTTATTTATATATTTTTATTTATTTTTTAATTTGATTGGTCTGGACGAACGTCGTCAAGGATTCTAGTTCTGTATTTAAAAAGGGAATCCCCAAGTATCACAATGTCACATGAACCATTGTACAAAGGGATCCCCTGGTGCCTGTTAAAATATTCAATGTAAGAGTTTCTGGAATTGGTAGTGTCTTTGTGAACTCATTTTTACAAAAATCTCCATTATGGCAATCTATTTTCACATTTATTGCACTGACGCTTTTGTACATTCATAATTTTTTGTTTTCAATTTTAACTTTGTAACACTAAAACTAGTTTTTTTTTTAAATCAATTTTATTATTTTGAAATTTAAACTATTTTATACAATTTGATACCTTTTCAGAGTACAGTACCGTAATTTCTGGACTACTGAGCGCACCCGAATATAAGCCGTGCCCAATAAATAAAAAGTAAATAAATTGTACATAAAAATTGTCTGTACGCCACGGGTGTCCACGTTATGACGAGATGTTTACACAGAAATATATATTTTTAAACTCTTACCGGTAGGGCGGCCGTGGTGTAGTGGTAATGGCAGTCGACCCCCGATCGGAAAGTTGGAGGTTCAAATCCCGCGTCCGCCCACCATGTGTCGTTGTGTCCCTGGGCAAGACACTTAACCCCGAGTTGCTCCCGTTAGATCTGGATGGCGCCTTGCAAGGCAGGCTACCACTACCGGTGTATGAATGTCTGAATGAATGGGTGGATGGCTGGTATTGTAAAGCGCTTTGGGGCTCCTCACAGGGGGCTGGAAATAAATAAGCTCCATTTACTATAATTATATACCGGTAACATACACAAATACATACAGCAATTTTCATTTTATTTTTTTCTGAACAGTGCGGTACACAGCTGGTTTAAAAAAAATAATAAAAAAATAAAAATACAGTACAGTAGTCTTCCAAGAAGTCACTGATCGCTAACTTCATCTTCCTTCAGTGCAAGCTTGTGCTGTCCTCTTCATCACACATCAGCTTTTTGAAACACGTTGGTGATGGAGGATTTTTTACATGGCTCCACTGTCGGGATCCACCGGCAGACTGGAACAAAGCTTGCTCGGCTCATGTAATAATAATAATAATTAATTCAATTTATAACGCACTTTTCATTACTGAAAATCTCAAAGTGCTCCACATATATTGAATGCTACACACATTCATAAACCGGTGGCGGCAGACTACCATGCAAGGTGCTTTCCAGTCCTACCGGTGGCCAGTTTTGGTAAAGATTTCTTGCCACCAGTCATCCAAGCCGCCCACCGAGTTTGGTGTGCCATTTTATATGCATGATTCACACTTTAGAGTGGCTGCAAATACTTTGCTCTTTAGTCTGTCAAAAAAATAAATAATTCCATTACATGTATTAGCTTTTTCATTGTCTAAGCCACAGTTTTGAAATTGTGTGGGAAAAAAGTAGCGGTTTCTATTCCGGAAAAGTACGGGATATTTTTCATTAGGACATTAATTAATATTTAGGTCAGTAATAAACTGTTATCTTGACATTTTAGTTTGAAGTAAAAAAAAAAAAAGTTCATCTTCTTTCTACTTTGACTATTTATTTACACATGCACACAGAAGCAATTGAGATTTCACCAGGGGCTCACACGATCTGAGTACTTTTGCCCTTCTAGAGTGACGTCTGTGATTTTTGTGCGCTCGGTACTGACGCACACCGATGTCCGCTGAAAGTGAGAGCTGAAACTTAAATCCATACACACATGCTTTTAATTAGCAAAACATTTAGCTTGTTTAGCTGTTATGATTCAGGTGAAGCTTTCTATTGATGCCACTTGTTCGTTTGGTTTTCAAACTCCATCTGTCCATTTTCTCATCACTGCTTGCCTTTTATTTTCAGAGAATGACCTGATACCCTAGAGGAGTAACTCAACTAGGCTTGCAGTAAGGGGAAAAGGATGGCAGTTGTTGAGGTGGTGAGGGTCTTCAATAAACAAACGGTGGAGGGTTGTGGAGGCCCCTTTCAGGCCTGTAGCTGGAATGGGGAAGCAGAATGCGCTGTACTTTCTAATGAACTTGAGTGGTCCAAAGAAGCAGGGCCTTTTCACAAAAGCCAAGGAGGACAAAGTGTCAAAACAAGCCCCGCTTCTCTTCGTTCACAGGGGCTAAACGCCGCCTTTTGACTCTGTGGAGTGTGGGCATCTGAAGGGGAGGCCATGAGGAGAAAGAAGAGGGAGGCAGAATGTACTTGTTGAAACAATGGCCTCTTAAATCAAGTACCCCTCCTTGCCTCTCTTCTTCTCCTTGGCTCCTCTGTTCCCACCTCCCTAACCCCTCCTTGTATTGCCTCAGCTTCCAATTAGACCTACTCTTGCACAAGCCGTTGAAAGCCCCAATATATTGCAGGGGCCTCAAAGGAGACGCTTTGGAGTTGTGTCTCTGTAGCAGTGTTGCTTCCATGAAAGGTTTAGTATTCAGAGGAGAGCCCTGTTTGGGCTCTTTAAAGCGCTCAATCCACCACTGGGGAACTTGTGTACCACCATGTCCTCTCCGTTCGCCGCCTCTTTCCTCCCTTCTTCTTTCTGAGCCTCCCACCCCCTTCACTTTACATCTCTCTCTTCATCCCACTCTCAGCCAAGACTCTTTCTTCTGTTTGTGACCCCTCCGTTCCTCCTCCACGCTTGGCTGCTCGTGGGGCTGGGACAGGAGCTGTGCTTGGCCAGGCCCAAGCGTTTGCCGTCTCCCTCCCCTTCGTTGTTTAGCCATGGATGAAAAGCGGAGACAGATATGTCTGTGGTTCAAAGTCCATCCCGGCAATTACAGTGACTGATTAAAGAGCTGGTCTACACACAAGCAGCTATGTATAATACTACAACTCCCACTTGGCATTTCATAATGACACCTATCAGAATATAACTAAGCTTAGTACTGCCTAATAATGGGATTCGAGCCTGACTGAGTTCAGTATCTACTGTGTATTTATCAAATGTATGCATCGCAAAAGCAAACTGTTATTGTCAGTGTTTTTATAAGTAGCAGTTAAACAGACAATTTGCCAAACTTGAAAGACAATGTAAGCAAACAAGTAACTTTAAGGCACTGTGCGAATTAAGAAATCAAAATAGGAAAATTTGTAAGCTCCTAAATTAAGCAATAAAGTCAACATTATTGGCAGCCATGGACCTCACTTGGCAAAGTTCTGTTCTTGTATTTGCTGCACTTGTCAAATGTGTGTCTGTAGTTAATTACTGTACTAATAAGCTGCATCAATCTCACAGCACTGAAGCCTTGTTACCAACCAAAGCTGCCACCCTTAGTGTTGTAGTTACCATAGACCTTGCTGTTACTGCCACAACCATAATGCCTCATCCTCACCTAAAGCATATCGCGCTTCCAAAAATCTCCAAACGCACTGTACTGGCTGCTTGTCAACAGATGACTGTCCTCATCTAACGCGTCTGCAGTGGGAGGAGGAGCGTGTTGGTCCTCTTCCGGTGGTGGTGTTTGTTTATTTCCGGTCTCAGAAAAATGGCGGACGCAATACGAAGAATTGCCTTGTTGTACTTAATCTACAAAGCAGCAACACGCAGACGCCGTGCACAACGACGATTCTGGATTCACCCCACATTAGAGAGGCGTCATGAATTCGGTGAATTTCACCATCTGATCCAGGAGCTGCGCGCAGACGAGGAGCGCTTTCAGCGGTACTTCCGTGTCACCCGCGCCCAGTTTGACGACCTGCTGTAAGTTTCTCCTCCATGTTTACCTGTTTACATGTTGCGTGATCACATGGCAGAGTCTCTCCTGATTGGTCCTGATTGTTTGCTGCTGAGCAGCGAGCTGTGGAAGCACGGCATTCCGTGCTTCCACAGTCGCTGCTCGGATGCGACGCGGGAGTAGGAAACAGCTGCTGCTCACTTTCGCGCTGCTTGTATGCTGTAGATGCGCCGCGACACGACCCGCTGCTCCAAGATGCGCGTCCCTCATAGACTTTCAATGTAAAGTGGCTGTTTCGGCTGCGCGAGATGCGTGCGTTGGGGATCCAGCATAAGTGGCATTAAGCGCAGTACAGTAGTCCCTCGCTACTCCGTGCTTCGTTTACAGCAGACTCGCTCTATTGCGGTTTTTCAAAATAATATTGGACATGACACACAATTGGTTGATTGATGGATTAGCCACACGACAAGCATGGAATTTTTTATTTGATAAATCAAAAAAGGCGTTCAATACAAGATCAACTGGACTTTATTTGTAACAGAAGACGTTTCGCTCATCATCCGATAAGCTTTCTCAATTCAATGGAGACTGTGAGAGGGAGAGGGAAGTTATAAGCAAGCTGGACCACTGATGCACACCAAACTAGGTAAATTGGAAGCTAACACACACACACATATTTGGGATAACACGTGCCTGTGACCCATTCAAAGTTCAGTGTGTGAAAGCAGAGATGTATTGTATTTTGTATTGTATGTATTTTTATGTATTTATATGTATGTATGTATGTATTTATGTATTTATATATATTTATATGTATTATGTATTTATTTAAATTTTTATGATGTATTTTTATTTGATAGAAATTATTTTAAATTATTTAGCATCTGCTGCACCTGTGTGCAGCCCATACTGCAGGATAAACATCCTCCTGCAGCTGATCAGCTGATCTCTGTGCAGAGAGGAGAAGTGGACATGGCTAAGGGCGCTTGTAGATTGCTGAGAGCAGCTGAGGAAGAGGGAAATCATGACATTCTGTGCTCTTTTAGAGTGTTTAGAGTTTAGAAACATTGTTTAGAATATTGCAAGTGTGGGAAGGGTTTAATACACCTTTATTAATATATATNTATATATGTATATATATGTATATATGTATGTGTGTAAATTTAATAATGAAGTTTTACTTCAAACTAGAATGTCAAATTTTATCTCAAACTATTCCAACAGCTAACAGTTTGTAAATGACCACACTGTAATTACTTTCTGTAAGTTCAAAGAAAATCTGCCGAGTGGTTTATGAGCTATTTGCTAAAACGTACACGGGGGGAAAAAAAAGAAGCTAAACGCTGAACATTTACGAAGCTAAAACATAGACTTTTATCTCAAACAATTCCAACAGCTAACAGTTTGTAAATGACCACACAGTGATTACTTTCTGTAAGTTTAAAGCAAATCTGTCCTGTAGTTCATGAGTTATTTAGATAAATAGTAACCCTTTTTGCTAACAAACACTGAGCTAACAGTAGTTCATACCTCCAGAGCAGGAGGCCGGGCAGCGACAGAGTCAGTCCAACCAGAGGAGGCTGCCTTCGGACACATGAGCTGGAAACGGTCGGTGGACTCTCTGGAAGTGTCAGAGCTCCAGAGCATGAGACCGGGCTGTGACAGTCAGTCTGACCAGAGGAGGCTGCCATCGGACACATGAGGTGGGAACGGTCGGTGTACCCTAGTGGCCGAAAGTGGTACTGCACCATTTTTTGCCAAAATGAAAAACAGTCATATCTGAGCCAAATATTGGTCTAAAAATATGGGAAAAAATCCATAAACAAGTCTCACCTCTCTATTAGTCGCAGTGCATGCAAATTAGGCAAAAAGGTGCGACTTATAGATAGGAAAATACAGTACGTACTTGTATTACTATTCCTACTTCGCGGTTGCTAACTTATCGCAGAGCTTCAGGGTATGGCTCCACCGTAGTAAACGAGGGACTACTGTACTTTGATGAGTGAAAATTATAATTATCATTCAAAACCATAAATTGAGATTACAGTACTCCATAATTAGCAAAATTGGGAATTTTTCATTACGACTTGAACTTCTGATTATTTCAATTAACTTATATACTTTATAGCAAATTCACATATATTTATTATTATTTAGTATTTGAATTGCCTGATGTTTGTTTCAAAAGAAAAACGTTGTAGACTAGAAAAAGGGTTGTAAGATCAATCATCCAGGTAGATGACACCAAAAATGGTTAAATCGTGTCATCTGTCTCAGTGAAGGCTACCTATGGGACATATCTGGTTTACAGGCCATAGACTGAGAAAGGCCTCTGGATGGGGGACGAAAACATTCTCACTTAAATAAACTAGTCCAGATGACATGATTTAACCTTTTTTTGTTTGTAGACTAGAGTGATTGAATTTAATGTTGATTGTGATTTCTGTTATGAATTTCATCCCACAACTGTATACTATTCCAAGATAAACATAATTATGTAAAAGTGGTTTTTATAAACATAACTCAGAAGAAAATGTATAGAAACAAAAGGGGCATGTGAAACTACCGTAATTGCAATAAAATAATGTTTGATTTGTCTTAGTTTACCTTAGTTTGCTAGAATTTTAGATGGCAAAACATTATACAACCCAACATGGTGCTTATTGGGTAAATGTTAAAATTCAGCAGCAATACGTAATATAGCCTGAAACTTAACTGGTGCATACCCTGTATCCAGTATGTACCAGGTTACTACATCACCAGACTGTGTTTTGTATTACTTGACTATTTTAATTTGTACAGTACTTGACATGCTTGCATGTACTTATACCAAAGGTATTCAATTTACCAACAAGGTTTTTTTTTATAAATAAAATATTGGAAGCTCAAACACAAACTCACACATCTACAGTATTAAAGAAAAATGTGCAGCTGTTGCTAAACTTATTCAACAAGCAGAATATTCATGGAACTACCAGGAAACGGTAAAGGTGTAAAGTGTGCTAATGCTAATGTCTGCAACCACTAAATAATGCAAACAATTTATTTTCAGATATTTTTAATTTGACAACATTGAGATCCAAACAATATAAAATTGGATGCAGTTTTGTTGAACAGTCATCTCATTTTACTCCAATGTTTCTCAAAACTTCTGAGGTTTTTATGACAAAGCTAATACTTACCCATGTTCCGAAATCTCTGACGTGGAGAAAAAATGGTTATAAAAACACAAAAGTTTCTGCCAAATTATGACAATTTCTCTGTCAAACAACTTTGGCACTGCACTGTTCTGGGTTTGTAGTTATAAACCTGTCAGAATTGATATAAATTAGATCAAATTGTTCCCAGAAAGCAATAAATACGTACACAGAAATATTCTGCTTTTTATTAGGGTAAATTAGAACAAGACAATACTTGAATTTCTTTATTTAAAAAAAGAAGAAGCTTTTTTTCTTTCTTACATTTTTTAAAATAATCAAGAAACATGGGAACGAGCTTAAAAAATAGACAAAAACAAAAGAATTAAAAAAACGAGTGGTACAGTGAGTTTGCCTGAGGACTGTGGCAGCCACTCCCAGAGGCCGGATTAATTCTTTAGGCCTTGAGACGAAGCGGAGGGAAGACAATGATAAGAAAACAATCCCACACTAGAACCCAGGGACCCATCTCTCGGGTCTCGAAGTTTACTGAAGTGAGCAACAACAATATTCTGCTAAGAGCCTGCGCTAATTAGGTCAGCATGATTTTCCTCTTTTGTTGCTTGGTGGTTGATCTATGAGGTTTCTATTCTAAGAAGCGCCTACTAAAGTTATTGCGTTGGCCATCGGGAGACAAAGTAATCTGTGTTGAGCCGAGTCCGCTGTTCGACATTGTTCTAATTAGAATTTATTAAAAATATGTGTGTGTGTGGGGAGGGGGAGGGAGGAACTTGATGCAATTCAGTTGTTGCCCTGAAAGTAAAGACTATGTTAAATAGACTTTTAGCTTTGTATATCCATCCATTCTCTGTCATTTCTTCCTTTTTTGGCCACAGGGGTAACTGGGACTAGTGCTCATGTCCAGCAGTCACTGTGTGAGAGGCAGAGGACACCCTGGACAGGTCTCCAGTCCATCACAGGGACACATAGAGACAAACGAGACAAACAACCATTCACTTTCTCACTCACACCTAGAGACAATTTAGAGTCCCCAATCAGTCTAACATACATGTTTTTGGTCTGTAAGAGGAAACTGGAGTACCTGGAGAAAACTGCACTAAAACCATAGATATACGGAAGGATCTGTGTTCGGATATTCCCGGAAATGGACCGCAATGATCTTTAAAAAATCCCAAAATCTGGATACTTATCTTCGGCAGATCCAAAATAAATGTGGCTGTTATTTGTCAAGGGCCTGCCAAAGATAAGTATCCGGATTTTGGGATCTTGGGATTTTTTAAGGATCATTGCGGTCCATTTCCGGGAATATCCGGAAATATTAAGTATAAGTATATGTAAAGGATACGGAGATATACTACATCAGATCTTACCGTATATCTATGGTTTTAGTGCAGTCATGCATGGAGAGAACATGTAAACTCCACCCAGAAAGGTCCCCCACCTGGGATTTGACAGCAACCTTCTTGTCGAGAGGCAGCAGCTCTACCAACTGCACCACCGTGCTGCAGTTTAGCTTTGTCTGCTTTCTAAAGACATGTAGCTGACTGGTGTGACAGCTGACAAGTGGAGACGACTGTTGTTTCCAGTTAATAAAAATAAGGATTTGTCTCCTGGATTGTTTGTATAACTGGTTTTATTTAACTTACCGTATTCGTCGGTCTTTAATACGTTCCCGTGTATAATACGCTTTGACCAATTATTGCCAATAAACCAGAAAAAACCATACATAATACGCTTCAGTGTTTAATACGCATCTATTATGCGTCACCGCTACGCGACGCGTCAGCGCCTCGTTTGCCCTGCTTAAAATGGCGGCCACAGAAGCGTCAGCACGGAAGGACTTTACAAGATTAAAACAGTAAAAACTATTATTTCTTTGCTGAGAAAAAATATATTTCTTAGCTGACGTTATAGCACAAGGGTTCCCGAGCTTAACCGTTCCTTAATCAATTCACAAAATGGTCAAATCTGCTGAATTTAAATTGTTTCGGTTTGACTTTTTCCAAACAGCCTCGGGGGCGCTACGAAAATAAATTATAAATAAATCAAATTTTATCTCAAATGTCTTCTACAGGTCAACAGTCTGTAAATTGAAGCCATATACTGTAATTACACTCTGTAAGCAGAAAAAATATCTACCCAGTGGTTTCTGAGCTTTTTATCTAAACAGTAGGTATCTGTTTATGGTAGCTAACAGCTAACATGCTAAAAGCAATTTTTTTTAGCTCTAAATATCTTCTGCAGCTAACAGGTTGTAAATGACCACCAAATAATTACACTCTGTAAGTTTCAAGAAAATCTGCGGTGTGGTTTATGAGTTATCTTGCTAAAAAAATGCTAACAACAACACAGCTAAATGGTAGCTACCTCCAGAGCAGGGAGCCGGGCAGCGACATTCAGTCCGAGCAGAGGAGGCTTTTTTCGGACACATGACGGTCGGTGGACTCTCTGGAAGTGTCCGCTAGCGGACAAAAGTGGTACTGCACCATTTTTAGGCCAAAATGAAAAACGGCGAATCAGAGCCAAAAATGGGTCTAAAAATATGGGAAAAAATCCATAAATAACACGCTTCGGTGTTTAATACGCAGGACATTCAAATGAGCAAAAAAACTGCGTATTATATACAGACGAATACGGTACACAAAACTACAAGTGAAGACATTTTATTAACTGAAAACGGTGTTTAATGGCTGAAGAAAAAATAAATCAAAAGACTGGGTGCCTGGATGTGGGCTCAATTCAAATCAATTTCAATTCAAAAGTACTTTATTAATCCTGAAGGGAAATTAAATGTTGCAGCTCATCATCCTGGCTTCATTAAGAGTTGTTCTAGATGAAGATGGCTGTGGGCAGGAAGGATCTTCTGTAGCAGTTTGTCCCACAGCAGATCCAAAGATACGAGTCACAGATGTTGATCCGTCCACTCGATCCTCCTGGGCAGCAGGACCGCCTAAATGCTGGGCAGAACTCTTCCCTGAGCGATGGCCACTCCTCCCATCCTTCTGCCGAGCTCCTCGTCACCGCGGACAGCCAGCTGCAGGTGCCGGCGGTTAAACCCAGTCTTCCTGCTGTCACGAGCTAAACCGCTTTTACCTGAATTTTCACTTGAACTTTCGTTTGTGTTACTTCATCATACAACTCAATTTTAGTCACACATCAATTCCATAAAAATGAAGATTTATCTATAGAACAATTCACTTTCCCATTACAGATCAGTTTGTTATGCATATTAATATTCTATTGAAAATGTATTGTCATACAACTCAAATGATCAAAAAGGTCAAGTTTAGTTTGTTTATGGTGCTGATATTGTAAAAATCAATGTTTTTCATGATACAGTACATGTTTGGCCAAAGGACAATTTCATAGGTTATGTATATTCCAATTATTAAATTATGACCTGAAATTAAACAGACATTTGTACTATTTAACCATGTTATGCATTGTTTTACTGCCTTAGGAGACGTATTGCATTGTGACTATTTGACCTTATATCTTATTGAGGGCTGGTCACCTCTTTCTAATTTAGTAATTTCCTGTTGGGATGCCCTGGGGGCTGTTTCCTTTTGTCTGGTTCATCCTACAATTCAAAGGACATCTCAGACTGCCTTGTGCAATTTTATTTCTATCACACTGTTAGCAAAAAAGGCAAAACATTTAAAGCATATTTATTAAATCATCCATCCATCCATTATCTTTCCCACGTCTTCCTTTTCGGGTCGTGAGGGTCACTGGTGTCCATATCCAGCAGTCACTGTGTGAGAGGTGGGGGACACCCTGGACAGGTCTCCAGTCCATCACAGGTACACGTAGAGACAAATGAGCCACAACAACCATTCACACCCACCAAGGGACAATTTAGAGTTACCAGTCAGTCTAACATGCATGTTTTTGGTGTGTGGGAGGAAACTGGAGTACCCAAACAAGATCCATGCATGCACGAAGATAACATGCAAACTCCACCCAGAAATGCCCCAGGCTGGGATTTGAGCCAGCGGCCTTATTGCTAAGAGGCAGCAGCTCTACCAACTGCTCCACCATGCCGTCCGATTTATTAAAACCTTCCTACCTAATTGGTTAGTGACATTTCTGACTGCTTGTCTTCCTGCCTGACAAGACATCCCCCTCTCCACCTCTGTTACTAATCTTGGAATAAAAATGGACTCCAATCTTACATTTGAAAATCACATTAAGCATCTGTTTAAAACTTGCTTCTTCCATCTTCGAAACATCTCCAGACTTCGCCCATCCCTAACTTTTTCCGATGCTGAGAAGCTCGTCCATGCTTTTGTCTCCTCCAGGCTCGACTACTGCAACTCCCTGTTTATTGGAATCCCTGGCAAAAACCTTCAGAAACTTCAATATATTCAAAACAGTGCAGCAAGGATCTTGTTGAGAGTTCGTAAATTTGAACATATTACGCCCATTCTCCATAACCTTCATTGGCTTCCTGTCGCCTACAGAATTCAGTACAAAACTGCTCTCATTACACATCAATGCTTACACGGAACTTCACCAGATTATCTGAAGGATATTCTTATTCCATACTCATCCACCCGTTCGCTGCGGTCACAGAACAGCAATCTCCTTCACATTCCGAGAACCAAATTAAGGACCATGGGAGACCGGGCTTTCAGTGTGGCTGCCCCCCACCTGTGGAACTCTCTTCCTGACTGTCTAAGAGCCCCACAGTCTGTGGTTGACTTTAAGAGCGACTTGAAGACCTTTCTTTTCGACCAAGCATACTCTACCTCCTCATGATTCTACTTTTGATCTTAGCTGATATTGTTATTGATTTTAATTGTTTTATTATTTGTTTTATTGTCATTTAATTCTGTTGCTCCTTGTAGCACTTTGAGATTTTCATTAATGAAAAGTGCGTTATAAATTGAATTCATTATTATTATTATTATTTTCAAAACCATGGCAGCTGGAGATTAGATTGGGACACACTTTTCTAAAAACAATTGCTTCTGATGTTGCTCATTTAATAACAACACCATGTGGGGCTCTTGCACATGTCAAAGAACAGTGAATGATGCTCGGGGCGTATTTCTCTCTTATGCCGCCACAGCTTTAACATTAGGTTTATTCTTTCCTTTAGTGTCATAGTTTGGCTTTAATCAGATATTGTAACCCTTCCTCTTAATGCTATAAATCTAGCTGGAGCTCAGCTGTCTGAAGCAGTGCTGTACTTACCACTACTTTAGAACATGTGCAAAATGAGAGATGAGCTTTAGTTTCAGGGCAGGAAAGGAAAGGTCACAACTTGCTGCTTCATAATATTAGACTCGTCTTTCTTGTAGACTTTCACCGTCGGCCATAGTAAATCCTCAACAGGTGTTGGGGCTTAGATGTGTCTCTTTCATGCACTATGCATTTGCTTTGCCTCTGTTGTGTGCGAGTATGTTTTATGTTGTGGGTGGGTTTATGTATGTGAGACAGGTGCCAGGATGCTGTGAAGTTAGTCGGCAGTTGCAGTAGCAGACTGAAATAAAAAGGTTCAGCTGGCGCCTGGTGCCTATCATGCCCTACTCAGATATGTGTCTCTGGCAGGATGCCACAATTCACACACTATCTACCAACCCCTCAACTGACCCTGATGATTGTAACAAATGCACACATGCGCTTCAAAAAAATACAATGGCATCTTTCTCTACTGATTTTCTCCTTGTTTCTGCCACCTCTAGCACTGCTGTCTTCCCATGGGGTGAAATTAGATGCTGTCATCAAACTGAAAGGTGCCAGCCTGTTTCTAAGTGGGTTTGGTGTTAGCATTTTTCTGGTACCCCTCGAGCTGGACAGAACTGATTCATCAGGAGCATCAGTGAGACTGAGTCCAACTACTGTAGTGCTGCACTGCAACTCCATTTTTGATTTCTTATTAGCTTCTCCTTGTCAAGAGGGTCTGCAAATACCTGTACACTTACTTTCTAATTGAGGTTGATATACTAATTTTATAATACTTTTTGTCTCGTTTTCTGTCTTGTATACTATGTGTGCGTGTTGGAAAGTCTTACCCAGCAGTGTCCAGACCTGGTCCTCAAGGGCTACTATCCTGAATACTTGAAATGTTTCTCTCCTTTGACACACCTACCGTAATTTGAATGAATTGGTCATTAACAAGCTTCTGCAGAACTTGAAGACCTGTTAAAGGGGCAGGGAAACAACTAAAACATGCATGATTGTGGTCCTGAAGGACCAAAAATTGGCACCACTGTTTTAACCGGTTCAAGATCATATTTAAACCTATCACCGAAATGAGGTCCATTTCTCTGTCCCCTCTCACGGTACGATGGCTTTAGTTTAAAGGAGAAATGTAATCAAATCTGAAAAAATCGATATAACAAGAATTTCATATAGTAAACAACACACATAAACATACTTAGTATGCTTTTTTCAAGTCAGTAGCTTAAAGAAATAGTTTTTTTACATTTTTCCTGCTACATGCCGAAGTGCAGTGATTTCTGTAGTCATTTTCTGGACGCACTTTTATGACACAATTAAGACCTCCTTTGCTATCTTACAATAACACTGAAGCTATAAACCCATCATTACTGTCCTCTTGTCTGTCATTTAAAATGGAAGCAGAATACTTTTTTGAATCCGAAGGATATCACTTAAGTTTGTCAAAAACAGTTTGGTGATTTAGTGCATTAATGGGCATTTCTATCCTGGAAATACGAATAGCCTTCGCATGCTAACGTTAGCATGCTAGCGCCGTATGCTAACGTTAGCATGCTAGCGCAGTATGCTAACATGGAAGTGGGGGTGTTGAAAATGTCCTGAAACAGTTACCAATGTCTTGTTAAGCTCTGTATTCCACAGAACATACGGTAGTAGGATCTAAAATGATTTTTAAAGATGAAGGAGCAAGTTGAAACATGCAGGGTCTCCCTCCTTGCTAGCAGGCTCCATTGGGAGCTGCCTGGCTAACTAACTACGGTGGCCCTACACGGCCAAAATTCTACAGCGGCCGAATGCACAGGAGCGGTAAAAATACAATATAAAATTTTAAAAAAGTTTTAAAATCTATTTTGGGGCTTTTAGAATCGATTCTGAATCGCCAGGACTAAGAATCTTGATTCTTTAAAAAATAGATTTTTTTTGCTGCATCCCTAATTGCTACACACTGAAACCTTTTTGTCCACTACTAGATTTTTTTTTTATTAACACAAACAGAACTACAAAACACTACATAAACAAAAAATATATACAAACTCTTGTGAATGATAACATAACTACAGTCTATAAGCTAGGGGGCGGTTTACAAAATGATGAAAGTTGAAAAAATACTAGATACACACACTAATATTACTGTATGAGGGACGACCATTGCACTGCCTATGTCATATTCAGGGGACGGAGAGCAAGCAGAGGGAGGGGGGTCAAAAACACCAGATGAGAATTTTTTCACTTTGCAAAGTCTAAATTTGAGTTAGGATGACATTTTTGACTTGTGAAATTTTCTCAACAAGCTTATTTTATGCTTTTCATTAGACTACTATTAGCTTAAAAACACTTTTCATTTCTCCTTTAAAGGGGACCACAGATGCAAAATTCACTTTTTAATGTTTTTTTTACTCAACTTTGGTTATGTACTTCTTAAAAAAACAGTCCTAGGGCCAAAAAAATGCACCCAGTGGTATATTTACTCTAAGTATATTTATTTTTCAGTGATATAAATGTCTCGTTTTCACAAGCGCCAGGACAACCCACCCCAACCTGAGTCCAGCCCCTCACCTAGCAACCCCTGGTGATGCTCCACCCACTTCAGTATAAAAGACGTCACGGTTGTTTTTCCTGAGTTCATCTCAGAGTTCGATGTTTCGTTGTTGTTAAAATGCAGTACCGCTAATAACTAATTATCTATCAACGAAAAAACTTATTTACGGGCTCTTAAATCAACCGGACGACTGCTCACGGACCATATCCGGTCCGCGCCGGATGTGGTCCGTGAAAAAAGCGGTCCCCGCTAGAGAGAGCGTGTATAGCAGTTAGCAGCCAGTGTGTTACTCTGCAGCCTTATTGCTTGTTTTCGAAGAGTCAGACGAAGAGTTTTTAACATGGAGGGTGAACTTATGGATGTTTCTCAGCGGCCTACGCGACGCGTCAGCGCCTCATTTGCCCTGCCCAAAATGGCGTCTGCCTCTGGGTCTGACTCAGGGTCCCCTTTGGAGGGCGGAGTTAATGTCAACAGATTTTTGAAGGGCGTGGCCTTATCATAAACAGCCTGTTCAGATCGGAAGTGAGAAAAGGCACAACTAGAAAGGGGATATTTTATTATCTAAGAATTATTTTGTGCATTAAATTGAATGAACATGGTCTGGATAGCCCACAGACATGCCATAAAAATTTATAAAACCAATATTTGGTCTCCTTTAAAACTCTGGCATGAAAAACAGTGGGAAATGTACATCCCTTCAAGGAATGCTAGTCCTGAAATTAAAACAAAGCTTCTGGAAATAAACTCATGACATCATTCCAGTGTCTTTGAAACTTGCAACCTACAGTTGTCCCTCACTTTCCGTAACCCCACCTACCGGTAATTTCTTCTTAGTCTTCGTCTAAGGTTTAGGGTGTCAGCACTCTGTCACCAACCTTCTCATGTCAATGGGGTTTTTAGTGGCGACTATTCTTAGCTGAGGCGAGTGCGAGGATTCATCACAGCACCCCTTCACCCTCCCTACGTCAGTTGACTTGTTGCTCCTCAGAGGAAAGCAGAGGTTATGAGCCTTCAGGATATGCAAACACCTGTCCGACTATTTATGCAGCATGGAAGAACCCTGGAATGCAAACATATCCTCCCCTTACCCTTGAACTGCTTTTGAACTCTGCTTGTGTTCAGGAAGGGACCTGTGGTTAGGACAGTGGGTAGATGGATGCTGTACTTGTCATCCACCTTACGATCTCTTCAGAGTAGACAAAATGGAGCATAAAATTGCCTTAATTTAGTCTAGCGAAGAACAGAGGCAACATTTTCGTACATTAACCTTAACACAAACATGCATGATGTAAAGATAAAGGAGGGTGTACAGCAAACAGTATATGCATGGTCTGAAAGTTTTGTTAGGATACATAAAGTCAAGACTACCTGACATACCGGTATGTATATAGATTTATTATGATGTAATTACCTGGGGCTCTAAGTCCAAACAACGTGACAATCTTGGTTGCAGACCACACAGTTGATTAATGCTTTATTGTTATCTTAGAATTCCAGCTAGACAGAAATCAAATGATGAAAGACATCTTTTTTAAAATAAGACAATGTCCAGGGAATATCGAGCGCTGACCTCGTGCTTCCTCATCACTGAGACAACTCGAGGCTCACTGTTCTGAAACAAAGCCACCATTCAGTCCAGCGACAGGCTCTTTCACACAGTCGAAACTCATGATTCATCTTTTGAACCATTTGAATTTGTTAGGACCCACTTGAAATGTGCCCCATTTAAAAAGGGAAGAAAAAAAAAGTCAAACTTGTTAAAAATTTATTTCTGTTTTAGAATTTGTTTCAGCGGCCTAGATTCTATTTAAAATTTCACACTACCGGTAATAGTTTTTGCTTCCTTTTTATTTTTTTATTTTTTCCATATAACAGCTCCTCGATATGGCTACTAAGTTGAGTTCTCTTTTTTTAAGTTGTCTTTGGTCATTCAGTTCAGTTTTATATAATGCCAATTCACAACAAAGTTGTCTCAGGGTACTTTACAGGAGCATTTACATACATAGAAAAGCCAATTAGTAAAGTTCTTTA
>JBBPBX010041426.1:0-28872 GCA_038048925.1 Garcialebias charrua
CAGTTCCGCAGGAGCGCACCTGAACACAACTTATCCCACCGCCATTCTGCCGGAAGTTCCTAACATCTCAGGGCACTTTTCATATAGAGCAAGTCTTCACCAGACTCATATAATATTATTTAAATGATATAACAGTATGTTATGTCACAATGCCACACACCACAAAATTCATTGACTTGATAATTAACTTGAACTGTGTTTTGCAGGCAGAGTTTAACATCATGTCTCACCTGTTTGATCTCTCTCATTTACAAACTGCAGCTGTTTGAGTGAAAAATGTGTCAAGGTTTGTACATTTAGCTGCGTCTGTTTCCAGAACCTCTCTCTTTTTAATCCTTCTCTTCTCTGCACCACCCTTGCTTTTTCTCCCTTCAATCTTTCCACTGACCACACTTATGTGTCACCTCCGGGCACCTAACAAAAACGAAACTAAAAGTGTAGGAGGTGCAGCCCCCGCAACTGCTGCGGTGATAAACTGATGACATGGGAATAAATGAAGGGCGGGGTGGCCCAGGAGCAGTAGAGGTGTTCTGTGTTATATGTTGTTTAAAAACAAAAGTTGTAAAAGATTTAAAAATTTTAAAAACGAGGAGCGGCGTCTCCTCTTCTTCTTTTCTTTTTTCCTAAACTGTGCAATGTTATGCCGCCCCCTTCTGGAGGCCGCCCATATAAGGAACCGCCACTGATTGTAAGAGGGTTATATTGCTAGTATCACTCAACACCCTATGAATAGCACACGTGTAGTGAAGGGGGGTTCGTGGGGTTCGAACGAACCGCCCACTTTGCCTTTGAAGTCCCGCAACTCCCGCACAACACAAGTTCTGTGTTAAGAGAGGTGGAAAGAGAAGGTATGGAGACGCCGCTAATATCAAACCAGTTAACATGCCTTGGTGGTTCACTGGAAAAGCATCGGTTTGCCACTCCAAACTTTATCTTGACTTGGGTTTGATCCTCACGTGGTTGAACTTATTTTACGTTTGTCTTTTATTGGATAAAAAAAAGGAGTTTGTGTTATGCCTGTGGTTAACGCAAACTCCTTTTTTTTTTAATCCAATAAAAGACTAACGTAAAATAAGTTCAACCACGTGAGGATCGAACCCAAGTCAAGATAAAGTTTGGAGTGGCAAACCGATGCTCTTCCAGTGAACCACCGAGACGTGTTACTTTATCCAGGTCCACTTTTTATTTAAACGAACCGCCCCTCATAAAATCCTGGCTACGCCCATGAATAGCAAGCAGCCATCAGGGCACTAACAACCAATTGTCAGACTGATGTAGAGTTAAATTTGGGCCGAAAAAAATCAGACCCGGCTCTAGTCCGTAGCCATCATTTCCGAACCCGACTCGACGAATTAACACCGTCCGAACCCGAATAAACCCTGACATTTTTAATTACCGGTAAGCTTTGACTGCTTATAGTTAACAGTCAGCAAACACAAGGGGGGCAAGGGGGCAGAAGATCTGAGCTGAGGGGGTGTTTGTCCTTTCATGGCAGTAAATTCCTGCTTCTGCCTGCATTCTGCATTATTCAGACACGGCCCCTGCTCTGACATGTCTGATATTTTGTGATCGCACCTGTTTGGGTCGTCAGCCGCACGCATCAGCTGAGTGCAGCGGCTGAATGAACGTCCATTTGGGCGTTGAATGGATCGTTGCCTGGAGGTATACTGTAGTCCCATTTGAAGCTTAACTGAACTTTTTAACCTCTGGTGATTGTATGGCAAACCATGTTGCCATATAATCCTTGCGTTGGGTTAGAAATGACATATCTAGACTGACGGTTCTCCTTTATCATGTGAACATCTACAGTACTGTAGTTTCCAATGTCAACAACAAACTGGTTGATCCACTATGAGAAGGTGCTATCTATAAGACTGGATTTGTTGCAGCTCCTCAGACTGACAAAGTATTTTGGATTAAAGACGAATAGTTTCAACTTTTTTTTGTTTGTTTGTTTGTTTTTTGCATCCGTCCAGATTATCTGACTTAACTCTGTCGATGTTTCTACCTGTATTATTGAGCATGCATCAGGAGATATTTGTGCAACACTTGATGGAAGTACAAGGTCTTGCATATTTTCATGCCACCTAAATGAAAATCTGACATCACCATTAAAAGAAGGGAAACTTTGCAAACTCACTTATGCACACGTATAATCTGGTGGGAGTTGCACCAGTTTTAAAACCGTAGGAAAAAAGTGGAAAAACAAGTTTTACAGATTTAAATGCTTAAAGAAATAAATCCTATTTCTGTCAGTGTGGTACAAACGGCCCTCCTGACTCCCTGCCAGTCTATATATAGACTGACAGCTCGGTGATATCACTGAAGGAGTCTGTCCAGCGGCTGGGTGGGGGTGGGGGGTGTTTATGTGGTGGGGAGTGATTAATGAGGACTGGAATGTAGAACGTAAACAAACTCGACCTTGCCGTCACCTTTCATTCACAAAACCGGCTCAGCTGACTGGCTTTTTTTTTTTTATCCCTCCCCCCCTTTAACCACTACCACTCCACTGGATTATGTCACCCACTGACACACATGCAGGCTTTTACGTCTTCTGCGCACACACTTCTTTTTCATCTTAGACATGTTTTTGTTTTTTTTCTAAATGTGGAGCAGGTGGCTTGAGTTCTTCATACCTCATATTGACATTTAATTCTGTTGCACTTTGTAGCACTTTGAGATTTTCATTAATGAAAAGTGCGTTATAAATTGAATTCATTATTATTATTATTATACCTCCGCTTCTCTATTTTCCAGATCTGACGGCTCACCAGCTCAAACCTCTTGACCTTGACTAACCCCACTATTGTGTCCTCTTCTCTGCGTGTGCATATTCATTTAGTCTGACACTGGGATAGCCCAGGAAGTGAAGAATCCCTAATGCTCACTGACCCGACTTTGCCCTCCTTCACACCACTCCTCATCATCATGGGACTCCACCTCCTCTCTTCCCCTCAGTCTCCCGTGATGAAGAGGCAGGGGGTATCATTGAATAATTCAGAATTAGCATGAATTTTTAAAGCTCGAGTCTTACATGGGGCTTTTTTTTTTGGAGGATGTGGCACAGGGAGAGGCCACTGAGGCTCTTTCAGGGAAAGGCTTCCTACGCTAAATGCTCATTAGGACACTTTCATGTTCTCTCACTGCCTTTGTAATCTTTTAGCTGGAACAGTTCACATTTTCCATTCATTCGGGGGGTTTGTATCACTTGTGTTTTTTTTTTTAAATTGGTTGGGAGTTTTTTTGCGTGCGGGGTTCTTGTAGCGCCGCGCTCCTATAATTTCCCAGTCATCTGAGCTGAGAATTAAACAGAAATGTGGTGTCATAACAAAATAGCACACTAACCCAATTTTAACCTCAGTCTGGATCTCGTTGTGAAGGGTAGCCATTTTTTTATGAGCAGGCTTTTAGCGCTTTTCAATCACGTTGAGTAGTTGTTTTTTTCTAAAGTGTCTGCTTGTGTGTTGTCACGTTTTAGACGCTAAATTTTATTTCATGTGAGCTTCAAGTTCAAAGTGCACCAAATAAAATAAAAAACAGATAAACAAATTTTAAACACCTTTCAAATTAATTCTGCTTCTACAGCGCAAGTGGACACATTTTGTCTTCCCTCCTTGCTGAGCCCGTTCTCCCTTCACTTCCTCCTCTGTCGTCACCAGTTCCTGTGTTCCCATCTTCTCTGCCCTTGTGCAGCGTGTTTGTTCGGCTCAGCTCTCATGTCGGGCATCACTCTGAGTGCTTTGGACTTAAACCCAAAGTTATCTTCCTAATACAGCACCTTGCTGCGGTAAAATCCCACTACGGCTGCTGTAACTCGAACCGGCTTCAAGATCACAGCAGAGGACTTGGGGGACCCCCGCGGTCTGAATGAGCAGCAGTTTTTAGGGAGAACTCAGACAATCCTTCAGATTTAGTAATAATTAGGGATGTGCCGATTGATCGGAAACCGATCAATCGTCACCGATAATCATTAAAGCGGATGTGATCGGCTTTTGCCTTCAATTACCGATCACAGAGCCTGTGATGTGAAGTTTGCTAACTGCAAAACGTGCGACGAAAAAGTACCTCGTGGAGGAAGTTCAACGAAGTCCTTCAACACAACAAACCTAATTCGTCATTAAAATGTTTTAATACGTTTTAATAACTTACCAAAAGCCGTCTGCCAGCGCCCCCATAACAGCAACACCTGTTAGCATGTAGCTCCACCGAGTAGCCCACCGAGTCCGCTCCGCTGCGCAGTTACGGGCAGTCCAGTTTAGCTGCGGCTTCAAAAAGGCTGTCGGCTTTGTTATTCCAAGTTAGCTGGGTGTCCCCCGATATCTTCTGCTTCCAGTCCGACATCGAGGCGAGCTCCAGGAACCTCTGATCGCACAAAGCCGGCTGTCTGCTGCAGGTCCGGTTTAGCATGTTAGCCTTAGCTCATACCATGAGCTGCTGGTCTCGCGCGGCGCTGTAGGAACGCTCGGCGGTGTGATCGCAGCTGCTGCTCCAGTCCTGAGACATTCACAGAGTTCAGAGGAGTGTTTCCAGTTAATTTATCCGTATGAGGCATCCTCTTATGGGAGAAACAGTCCTCCAAAAGCCGACTGCCGAACTAATGAATGTAAAATGGCGGAGGCGGTATTTCCTGGTTCTTCTTCTTCTTCTATAGAGTTGAATGGCGGTTGGCGAACTCATATTAAGCGCATTACCGCCACCTGGTTCCCGCAGGAAGTTGTTCAAAAAAGCACGAAATTATTTAAAAATAATAATAATGATACTTAACGTACAGTATTTATAAAGCCATTTGTAAAAACAGCCAACAGTGCAGCTTTAAGTAGCAAATGGGGTATTTTAGTTTTTTATATGAAGTAATAGATGTGTTTTTTTTTAAAAACAATAAAAAAACTTTTTATTTTATTGAAAGTTAGTAAGGTAAACATTTTTCTTTGATAATGCAGTTGATAATTACTTTTATTTACTTTGTTCTCTGAAATAAATTAGTAAAAATATGTTTTTGTCTGAATTATGGTGATTTTATGGTTCTGAAAATAACATGAGTGCTGCTTCTGGCTACAAGATTCAGATCTTGTAGCCAGAAGCAGCACTCATAAATTACAGGTAAGCCATTTGATCGGTGATCGGTGATCGGTTTATGTGATCGGCTCACATATAGGCAATCGGTTTTTTGATCGGTATCGGTGATCGTCACACATAGGTGATCGGTATCGGTATCGGTTTCAAAAAACCTGATCGGCACATCCCTAGTAATAATGCTTCTTTTGTCTCCCAGCTAATTCAGGCGGCTCTCTCCAAGGTCCACAGACGCCCCAGTCTTCTGGCAGCAGCTCAACAGCAGAGGTAGTCGGCGACCTGAAGCCGCCCACACCTGCCACCACCCCGCTGGGACAAGTCACTCCACTGCCCCCCAACAGGTACCACTACGGAATCAGCTGATTCCACTGCTGTTACCTCTACAGACTCAGCCACGGTGTAAATATTGTTGCTAAAACAGTTAATTTAGGGCCAGCTTTACAAAAAAAAAAAGTTTATTTCAGATGTTTGATCCAGCGTTAGATCCAGACGTGGAGTTTTCTGTTTATCTCGGCTGATTTCAATTAGAAGTAATGACGTATGTGACGCCTGGTGAAAGGCTTTTGTTTGCTTTCTCTGTGATATAATGTGAAAAGACATAAGCAAGTGTTGTCTAACGACGACAGTGACCGTAATTTAGTTTAGTTTAAGACAAAAGATTGAGACAAAGTCTGTTGGAGTCAGCCTCCCCACCATCACAGACATTTACATCTCTAGAAGAGAGCCACCTGCATCATGAAGGACCCCACTCATCCAGCACACTCACTTTTTGCCCTGCTCCCCTCAGGAGGGAGGTTAAGGAGCATTAAGTGTAGAACCACTAAACTGAGGAACAGCTTCTACCCTGAAGCTGTTAGACTCATGAATATCTAACCAGAATAATCACTGTGAAGAATCACATCATGCTGCTGCTGATCTGTTTCATGTTGTTGCTGATCTGTTTCATGTTGTTGCTGATCTGTTTCATGTTGCTGCTGATCTGTTTCATGTTGTTGCTGATCTGTTTCATGTTGCTGCTGATCTGTTTCATGTTGCTGCTGATCTGTTTCATGTTGCTGCTGATCTGTTTCATGTTGCTGCTGATCTGTTTCATGTTGCTGCTGATCTGTTTCATGTTGATCTGTTTCATGTTGCTGCTGATCTGTTTCATGTTGTTGCTGATCTGTTTCATGTTGCTGCTGATCTGTTTCATGTTGCTGCTGATCTGTTTCATGTTGCTGCTGATCTGTTTCATGTTGCTGCTGATCTGTTTCATGTTGCTGCTGATCTGTTTCATGTTGCTGCTGATCTGTTTCATGTTGCTGCTGATCTGTTTCATGTTGTTGCTGATCTGTTTCATGTTGCTGCTGATCTGTTTCATGTTGCTGCTGATCTGTTTCATGTTGTTGCTGATCTGTTTCATGTTGCTGCTGATCTGTTTCATGTTGCTGCTGATCTGTTTCATGTTGCTGCTGATCTGTTTCATGTTGCTGCTGATCTGTTTCATGTTGCTGCTGATCTGTTTCATGTTGCTGCTGATCTGTTTCATGTTGCTGCTGATCTGTTTCATGTTGCTGCTGATCTGTTTCATGTTGCTGATCTGTTTCATGTTGCTGCTGATCTGTTTCATGTTGCTGCTGATCTGTTTCATGTTGCTGCTGATCTGTTTCATGTTGCTGCTGATCTGTTTCATGTTGCTGCTGATCTGTTTCATGTTGCTGCTGATCTGTTTCATGTTGCTGCTGATCTGTTTCATGTTGCTGCTGATCTGTTTCATGTTGCTGCTGATCTGTTTCATGTTGTTGCTGATCTGTTTCATGTTGCTGCTGATCTGTTTCATGTTGCTGCTGATCTGTTTCATGTTGCTGCTGATCTGTTTCATGTTGCTGCTGATCTGTTTCATGTTGCTGCTGATCTGTTTCATGTTGCTGCTGATCTGTTTCATGTTGCTGCTGATCTGTTTCATGTTGCTGCTGATCTGTTTCATGTTGCTGCTGATCTGTTTCATGTTGTTGCTGATCTGTTTCATGTTGCTGCTGATCTGTTTCATGTTGCTGCTGATCTGTTTCATGTTGTTGCTGATCTGTTTCATGTTGTTGCTGATCTGTTTCATGTTGCTGCTGATCTGTTTCATGTTGCTGCTGATCTGTTTCATGTTGTTGCTGATCTGTTTCATGTTGTTGCTGATCTGTTTCATGTTGTTGCTGATCTGTTTCATGTTGTTGCTGATCTGTTTCATGTTGCTACTGATCTGTTTCATGTTGCTGCTGATCTGTTTCATGTTGCTGCTGATCTGTTTCATGTTGGTGATGATCTGTTTCATGTTGTTGCTGATCTGTTTCATGTTGTTGCTGATCTGTTTCATGTTGTTGCTGATCTGTTTCATGTTGCTTGCTGATCTGTTTCATGTTGTTGCTGATCTGTTTCATGTTGGTGCTGATCTGTTTCATGTTGTTGGTGATCTGTTTCATGTTGTTGCTGATCTGTTTCAGGTTGTTGCTGATCTGTTTCAGGTTGTTGCTGATCTGTTTCATGTTGTTGCTGATCTGTTTCAGGTTGTTGCTGATCTGTTTCATGTTGTTGCTGATCTGTTTCAGGTTGTTGCTGATCTGTTTCAGGTTGTTGCTGATCTGTTTCAGGTTGTTGCTGATCTGTTTCAGGTTGTTGCTGATCTGTTTCATGTTGTTGCTGATCTGTTTCAGGTTGTTGCTGATCTGTTTCAGGTTGTTGCTGATCTGTTTCATGTTGTTGCTGATCTGTTTCAGGTTGTTGCTGATCTGTTTCATGTTGTTGCTGATCTGTTTCAGGTTGTTGCTGATCTGTTTCATGTTGTTGCTGATCTGTTTCATGTTGTTGCTGATCTGTTTCATGTTGTTGCTGATCTGTTTCATGTTGTTGCTGATCTGTTTCATGTTGTTGCTGATCTGTTTCATGTTGTTGCTGATCTGTTTCATGTTGTTGCTGATCTGTTTCATGTTGTTGCTGATCTGTTTCATGTTGTTGCTGATCTGTTTCATGTTGTTGCTGATCTGTTTCAGGTTGTTGCTGATCTGTTTCAGGTTGCTGCTGATCTGTTTCATGTTGTTGCTGATCTGTTTCAGGTTGTTGCTGATCTGTTTCATGTTGTTGCTGATCTGTTTCAGGTTGTTGCTGATCTGTTTCAGGTTGTTGCTGATCTGTTTCATGTTGTTGCTGATCTGTTTCAGGTTGTTGCTGATCTGTTTCAGGTTGTTGCTGATCTGTTTCAGGTTGTTGCTGATCTGTTTCAGGTTGTTGCTGATCTGTTTCATGTTGTTGCTGATCTGTTTCATGTTGTTGCTGATCTGTTTCAGGTTGTTGCTGATCTGTTTCAGGTTGTTGCTGATCTGTTTCAGGTTGTTGCTGATCTGTTTCAGGTTGTTGCTGATCTGTTTCATGTTGTTGCTGATCTGTTTCAGGTTGTTGCTGATCTGTTTCATGTTGTTGCTGATCTGTTTCATGTTGTTGCTGATCTGTTTCAGGTTGTTGCTGATCTGTTTCATGTTGTTGCTGATCTGTTTCATGTTGTTGCTGATCTGTTTCATGTTGTTGCTGATCTGTTTCATGTTGTTGCTGATCTGTTTCATGTTGCTGCTGATCTGTTTCATGTTGCTGCTGATCTGTTTCATGTTGCTGCTGATCTGTTTCATGTTGTTGCTGATCTGTTTCATGTTGTTGCTGATCTGTTTCATGTTGTTGCTGATCTGTTTCATGTTGTTGCTGATCTGTTTCATGTTGTTGCTGATCTGTTTCATGTTGTTGCTGATCTGTTTCATGTTGTTGCTGATCTGTTTCATGTTGTTGCTGATCTGTTTCATGTTGTTGCTGATCTGTTTCATGTTGTTGCTGATCTGTTTCATGTTGCTGATCTGTTTCATGTTGTTGCTGATCTGTTTCAGGTTGTTGCTGATCTGTTTCATGTTGTTGCTGATCTGTTTCATGTTGTTGCTGATCTGTTTCAGGTTGTTGCTGATCTGTTTCATGTTGTTGCTGATCTGTTTCAGGTTGTTGCTGATCTGTTTCAGGTTGTTGCTGATCTGTTTCATGTTGTTGCTGATCTGTTTCATGTTGTTGCTGATCTGTTTCATGTTGTTGCTGATCTGTTTCATGTTGTTGCTGATCTGTTTCATGTTGTTGCTGATCTGTTTCATGTTGTTGCTGATCTGTTTCATGTTGTTGCTGATCTGTTTCATGTTGTTGCTGATCTGTTTCATGTTGTTGCTGATCTGTTTCATGTTGCTGCTGATCTGTTTCATGTTGCTGCTGATCTGTTTCATGTTGCTGCTGATCTGTTTCATGTTGCTGCTGATCTGTTTCATGTTGTTGCTGATCTGTTTCATGTTGCTGCTGATCTGTTTCATGTTGCTGCTGATCTGTTTCATGTTGTTGCTGATCTGTTTCATGTTGTTGCTGATCTGTTTCATGTTGTTGCTGATCTGTTTCAGGTTGCTGCTGATCTGTTTCATGTTGTTGCTGATCTGTTTCAGGTTGTTGCTGATCTGTTTCATGTTGGTGATGATCTGTTTCATGTTGCTGCTGATCTGTTTCCTGTTGCTGTGTTCATTCATATTGTTATAGTACCCAAGGCCGGTCTCAAGACCACTTTTTGATGGTCTCGGTCTCGTCTCGGACTTGACCACATTTGGTCTCGGACATTGAGGACTCGGGATTTCATTTCAAGACCAGTCAAGACCACAACTGTGGAAATATCACCAAATTACCAGAATATTGTCCAGTTTATTTGTGAACATCTTTGTTTTGATTGGATGCAAAACATACTGATTCGAATCCAAGCAATAACATGACTCTTTGCTAAATACATGTTTTTACAACCTCTGTCACGCCCACCCCCTTTCATGAGTCACTCCCAGTGTTGCCAGATCGGACGGTTTACTGACAATTGGGTGGTTTTCATTCTGATTTTACTGGGGACTCTGGGAAGATTTTTGTCGGATTGTTGCGTTTTGCCACATATTGTTAAATTACCTTGGCTTGTACTGATGTGCGTTCGTGTTCAAACAGTAAATGTACTGTAACCATATATTGACTGGGCGGGTTTTTGTGTGATATGTAGGTTTTTAACCAATTTTTGGGCTGGAAAACCTTGACTATCTGGCAACACTGGTCACTCCAAGAAAGTGAGAAGTGATTGTCTGGGCGCAGGAGAAGATGTCTGCCATATCATCAGTTATAAAATTTGGCTATTTAAATCACAAAGAATATACTTGTAACTAATATCCATTTATGCAACTTTTAGGTGTATATAATAATAATAATAATAATAATGAATTCAATTTGTAATGCACTTTTCATTAATAAAAATCTCAAAGTGCTACAATGTGTAACAAGGTAAAGATAAAAAATAAAAACAAGTGATAAAATCAAATAAAATCAACAATAATATCGACTAAGATCAAAGATAAATCATGTAGATTTAGGCTTGCTTAAAAAATAAATAAAATAAAACAAGTATATCTGCTACTTTATCTTTGGTGTT
Source organism: Garcialebias charrua (assembly GCA_038048925.1). Classification (NCBI taxonomy): domain Eukaryota; kingdom Metazoa; phylum Chordata; class Actinopteri; order Cyprinodontiformes; family Rivulidae; genus Garcialebias; species Garcialebias charrua. Next base: position 10,568 of record JBBPBX010041426.1, read on the forward strand.
GAGTTTGGACTTATGAAGAGTGTTTTGCCACTGCAGTTTTTTTAAGGCTTGGCATGATGAAACTGCTTCCAGTTTAACAGTTGTGTAATTTTATTGTTGAATCACATGAAATTAGGCCACTGAATGTCGGATTTCTTTGTTATGTAGCTTTGAAAATTTATAAAAGCTGATATATTCATTCAAAAGCTAACAAAGTTGCAGTGTGTAACTGTTTTTTAAATATATTTTATAATAAATACAATTATTTTGTTTATTTTATTTGAGGTCTTGGTCTCGACTTGGTCTTGGACCCTAAAAGTCTTGGTCTTGACTTGGTCTGGGGTTAGGTGGTCTTGAACACAACACTATTCATTCGTGCTCATCTGCTCACACAGACTCATGTTCGTGCTGCTGTTCAGCGTATTGTTTTTATGCTATTAGTGCTTGGTGTATTAATGTTTCTTTTAGTTCATATCTTAGATCTTATTACTGGTTTTTGTTTACATTTTAATACTTTTGTTGGATGTAACTGGGACCCTGTACACACACTTTTGTTCCACCACATGTACAAAGTACCATGACAAATAAAGAACCTTGAATCCTTGAAGATAAAGAGCTTAAAGGGAGAAAAAAACAACCATCTTTAGTTAAATATTGTGCTGATATTCTTATCCTTGATTCTTTCTTTTTTTTTTTACTTCACATATTTTCCAGATGATTTGATGCTATTGAGAACAGTTTACAGTAAAACAAGATTTTGCATCATTTTGTGAAAATATGTGGAAAAAAATAGCTTTCAATAACTTAATTAAAAATCTACTGTAATAGGGAGTTTAAATTTTGGATTATTCTTTTGTGGATTGTTTCATTTTTATGGTAAATATCTTTCAATTTAAAATTGTGGGTAATTGTTCAACTTCTGAAAAGCACACGGAGTAAATAACTTGCACTATTAGGTCAATATGTTGCAGTTTATGTCAAAAACGTTCAAATGTATAAATTATGTGACAAAGTTCTTGCTTTAAATTTTTTTATTTAAATGTTTTGAGCCCTCAGAGTTCATCAAACTCATATTTTCTCTTTGTTCTGTCCATATGATGTGCACTTTTCCCATGATTCCCTGTTTTTGTCTTTGTTCCAGGAGCAGTGTGAGCGTGCAGGACCCCTTCTCGGAGGTGAGCGACCCGGCCTTTCAGAAGCGGGCTACCAGCCTGCCCCCCTCAGCTCCCTACCAGCAGGGCCTCAGCATGCCTGACATGATGATGAGGATGCAGTACGACGCCAAGGACCCCTTCGCAGGGATGAGGAAGAGTGAGTGAGGCACACGCTGTGGAACCCACTCACCAAAAAGATGTTTTTCTTTGTGCTTCATGTGAATGCACTCCGTTGTTTTTGGTCTACGAGCAAAAAGAGAATAATCTTATTATAAATTGAAATTGTGTTCACCAGGTTTAGATGAAACCAGCGTCTAATTTAAAGCTTCTTCTTTAAACTTGATATAAACTCACACAGATCTTTCTCTAAATGACACTTGTGTCCCGGAGCCGTTTATCTTTCGTCTGCCTCCTTTGCTCTAATTTATTGTCACATCACCATGTCGGCTCAGGTCAGGACAGATGTGTTTTATTACTGAAAGTCCAACATGGGATAAGAACTGTTTGCTACACCACACATCCATTTGTCAAAAACACACCATCTTGTCTAATCTAGTAGTCTAGCCTTTGTCTCATCCTTATTCCGCTCATCCTTTTTCTTTTCATCTTTCCCACCCTGCTGAGATGCACCTGTTTTGACCGAGTCACGTGGTTTAGTTTTCAGAACAAACAGTAGTTTCAGAAACAACAACAACAACAACAAAAAACAGCGGCTCCTCTGAAGGCTGAAGAGAATGGAGTCTGAATAAAAAATATGGAGGATGGTAGCTGCATAACAACACTTAGACTCAAAAATAATAAGTTGAGAATATTCATAGAGGTATGCTGCCATCTGCTGGTCAATATAGAAACTGCACTCTTGAGTCCCCATTTGATTTTTGGGGGTTTTTTACATTTACATGAAATTATTGGAGATCATGAGATGATTTCGTTGATTTACTTTCTTCTTCTGCAGTGGCAGGAGCTGATCCTTACATCCCGAGCCAGATTCCCAGTGGTGGTATGCCAGACATGTACGGTCGGCCGCCGTCGGGCCTAAGCATGAGTCAAAGGTCACAGTATCCATACGGGCCAGGCTATGACAGAAGGTACACATACAAGGCGCCTGGTGACCATCACTGTTTGAAACTAAATATTGACTAGAAGTTTTTTGTTTTGTTTTTGTTTTTTATGCTTCTGCTTTAATCCTTAGACCTGATCATATGATGGGGGTGGAAGGGACTATGGGCCCCCCAGGAAGTCAAAATAACATGGGACACTCCAACAGTGAAGGCAGCATGTACTCCCCGAGCAGATACCCCTCACAGCAGAGGTGAGCTTCTATTTGCATAAAAGTCCAACACATTACTGAAGGATTTTGCTGGTTATAATATGATAGATGAACACAATCTTTTTCTGCGTTGTGTCTTTGCTTTGCAGACATGATGGTTATGGCCAGCAGTATTCCAGCATACCATACGGGATGCATCCATCTGGGATGTATCCGCAGCAGCAGGTAGGTAACAGCTCAACAGTTTGCACTCAGTATTATTAATCTGTTATATTAAAGGAACATGGTAAAGCACATTCTAGCTAAAAGTCGTGATTTTTAAACAATAAAACATCAGCATTACCGTAGGTTAAAGATTACAAACGAATGATTTAATGTAAAATAAAGTGCTGCATAATTTATCATGTCTTTTATATTTTGACTTATCTTGTTTCTTGTTACCGCTTCTGTTATGATAAATACTGAGCTCAGGAGTAGCAATAGATAAGAATAAAAAACATTTATATTGACGCCACAATTTAGCACAACATAAAGTTAACTTGTGCCTAGTGTTATTTCATTTGAAAGGTAATGTGTATATAAATACTGTATTACTATTTGGAACACACGTGATAGTATTTTATAAAAATTACAAGAATACGCGTCCTGTGGAGGTGTGTTTTGATTGAACATGTCACCGCTAAGAGCATCTTTGCTTCATCAGGGCTACAAACGACAACTGGATGGAATGTACGGCCCCCCACCCAAGAGGCACGAGAGTGACATCTACGCCATGCAGTACACCAACCAGCAGCCAGACATGTACAATCACTACGGTGGTGGATACACAGGCCCTGAGCACAGACCCATCCAGGGACAGTTTCCCTACGCCTACCACCGTGACCGCATGCCCCCATCAGGCCAGAGCCAGCACAGTATGATGGGTGCGGGCCACCCTCCTAACCATGTTGCTGACGGGCCTAACATGTGGCCTTCAAGAACAGACCTCGGCTATCCTTACCACAACAGACAAGGACCGCCATCACAAATGCCGCCGTACGGCTCCGTTTGCAGAGACGACATGGACGGTCGGTCAGGGCAGGACCAGTGGCATCGCCAGTCTCCCTACATATCATCAGGTGGCATGCCCCCCATGTCTTCACGCCAACCGCTGTCTTATTCCAGCTCCCCATCCATGGCCAATCATCTGCCTCGAGCCCCCAGCCCAGGGCCCTTCCATCGCTCAATGGACCCTCGAATGTCCCCCGGTAAAGCCCCATTCATGTCCCCCATGAAGATGCCTAAGCCTGGGCTGCCTATGATGGGCTCACAGAGCAGTGGGCCCATTGGTCAGTTTCCTCCAAACCTGAGGAGAGACCTCAATTACCCACCAGGGTCAGCGGAAGCCACCTTACCGATTCTGAAGCCGCGACGTAAGCTCAACTCTAAGGACTGCGGTAAGACAGAGCCCTTACTGTGTTTGTGAAATTTGTGCAGGAGCTGTATGAACGTATGAAACAATAACTCCCCCTGTAAAAGAGTCAAATTAGCACAGAACTACCGGTAGTTAAAGGTGGGGTGACATGATTTTTTTACTATGCATAAAATTGCTCAAAATATATATATTTTATCATTTAAATATGTTCGTTTTTGCAAACAAAATGATAAATCACTTTAATTTTGCTTTAAAAGTGATTTTGAACTTCAAGCCGTGTTTAATCATGGGAAATCCGATTACACGCGAACGCACCATCTGTGACGTAGTGTGCAGAGTGAGAGGCAGAGGGCTCTGGTCTCTTTAATAGCGGACAATTTAAAACCCGACAAATTTATCAATCTATGTGAAGATTTGAGCTATTTGTCTTCATTTTGGGAAGCAGAAAATAGTTTGGGTGATGGAACAAGAAGAACAGGATCTAATTTAGGTCTGATGCTGTATCAGACTTACCTTCATGTGGAGCTGCTCACACGCACGCACTGTGACAAGCACAGAGCTCTGCCTCACACTACGTCACAGATGGTGTGTTCGTGTGTAATCGGATTTCCCATGATTAAACACGGCTTGAAGTTCAAAATCACTTATAAAGCTGCACTATGTAACTTTGTAGTGCAGTCTGTAACTTTTCTAACAATATATTTTTAACATATTTCTTCACTCTGTCACTATCTACTGACAGACTGATGTTAGACAAAGTAATCTCTGAAAAAAACTATAGTCCCCTTGCTTCTCTATCAGCATTTATAAAAACACAGAGTGACCTGCCTTAACCAGCCAATAAAAACAGAGTTGTTTGTCACGCCCCAACCCACGCCCCCGCCTGTCCCAGCCCTAGCGCCGCGCACGTTCTCATTCAAAGAATTGCAAAGCGATGCAGGACTGATTTGTATGTGACACAAATGTATTAAATATCCCTTTTTCATCCCAGAGCTGGACTTTTCTATTGTTTTTTGACAAAAGTCAAGTGATCGCTTCATCCTTCACTGACAGGAATGAGGAAATGGATTTGTCACGAGCGAATTAAATCATGTCCAACGTGGCTGCGTGAAGCTCTGCTGATTTAATAATAATAATGTCTTTGTCTGTCATCTGTGTATGTTTCCCATACACAGACGAAATTCGTCTCTGCATTTAACCCAACCACCACCAGGTGGTGCAGTGAGCAGCCAGAAAGCGCCCGGGGAGCTGGAGAATTAGGTGTGCACTCATAGACACCCCAAGGTGTGTAGTGGCCGGGGCGCGAACCCGCGTCCTTCGGGTCCCAAGTCAAAAGCCCTGCCACTACACCATCTTGGCTCCTCTATTTCAGGGTGTTTTTGTGTTGCTGGACCAGTGCTTCATGGTTTTATTTTATTTTTTAGAACGTTTTATTAACATATAATCACAGAACTTTGCAGCGCTGAGACGGGACATGCAGAGGAGGCGGAGCATTCCAGACATTCCAGACCACTGACAGAAATAAGGAAGTCATGAGCGAATTAAATCATGTCCAACGTGGCTGCGTGAAGCTCTGCTGATTTCAGGGTGTTTTTGTGTTGCTGGACCAGTGCTTCATGGTTTTATTTTATTTTTTAGAACGTTTTATTAACATATAAACACAGAATATTGAAGCGGCTCCGAGCGGACATTCAGCAGGGGGCGGAGCTGAACTCAAGTTCAGCAGAGCACGGACTGTGGCTCCCCCTCAGAGCCAGAATGCTTTTCCCTGCTGAAAATATTTCTAAGTCCTGAGCACAACAGAAACTTACACATAGCACCTTTAAAGCAAAATTAAAGTGATTTATCTAAAAAAGCTAAGTCTGGTCCTCTGGACATTCAAAAAAAAAAAAGCAACAAACAAATTTATAAGACTGAGCTGAACACAGCAGCTCAGACTGAGGAAGTCTTTCGGACGAAAGACGAAACGTTTCTAAAAAAAATTTATTTTTTTGTTGCTTTGTTTTGTTTGTTTGTTTGTTTTGTTTTTTTGAATGTCCAGAGGACCAGACTTAGCTTTTTTAGATTTTTCTACCTGGATTATTGAGCATGCATCAGAGTAAAGTGATTTATCATTTTGTTTGCAAAAACCAACATATTTAAATGATAAAATATATATATTTTGAGCAATTTTATGCATAGTAAAAAAAATCACGTCACCCCACCTTTAAATGTGCAGTGAAGTCATTAGATTTTGTTCTGCTATAATCAGTCTGATAAAGGTGTTTTACTCCTAACCTCAGGAACACCTGAAGCCTGGCGTGTGATGATGTCTCTAAAGTCTGGCCTGCTGGCAGAGAGCACCTGGGCTTTAGACACCGTCAACATCCTGCTGTACGACGACAGCACCGTGGCCTCCTTCAACCTGTCCCAGGTAAAACCAGCCCGGTCTTACCTTTAATGGCCGGTGTTTTTTTTTTTCTTGTTGATACTAATATTGAATTTTTCTTTGTCCAGTTGCCTGGATTCCTCGAGTTAATTGTGGAGTACTTCCGCCGGTGCCTGATCGAGATTTTTGGCATCTTGGAAGAATTTGAGGTTGGGACAGTGGCTCATAAGAACTACTTGGATATGAATTCTGTTCGGACAGAACAGAACATCCCCGCCCCGAATCAGGAAACAGACTCTCCCTCCCTCACTGGACCTGAGTCATCGTCAGTAGCAGAAACTCAGGAGGAGCAGACGGGAGGCACAGAGGAGAACGCTCCACCCGTCCCTGCAGAGCCAGCTGAGGTGGGCGGCGAAGTGGGGGACTTGGATGCAGAGAAGAACAGCAAAAAAGCAGAAGAAGAGCGGGAAAGTGAAAGTGCAAAGCCGTGTTCGGACCACCCCACCGCTGATTTGGAACCGAAACCCAAACAAGCCAGCAAGTACGACAAGCTCCCCATAAAGATCGAGCAGAAAGGCGACCTGATCGAAGACCTGACCGAGGGTTTAGGTTACATCACGGAGTTTACCAGCGGGCTGCTGCACTGGCAGGCGGGCGGCGGCGACTCCACCGCGCACATTCAGACGCACTTTGAACCGCGGAGCGACGCCCCCGTCGGGGGAAACAAAAAGACGAAACGCGAGGACGAACACGAAAACAAGCTGGAGAATCAGAAACGGCTGAAGCACATCACAGCTACTATCGATGATGTTCTGTGCGCCAGGGTGGACGCCCTCTCACACGGCCACCCCGCACGCTCTCTGCCGTCGTACCCGTTCAGGGTGCATCCAGACGGGGAGGACGACCACATCACCCTTCTGGAGGACGAGCCCCACTGCCTGGACGAGGCTCCGCTCACCACAGCCTCCGCCTGGCAGGACTCGCTGTCCAAGAGATGCCTCTGCGTCTCCAACATCGTCCGCAGTCTGTCCTTCATCCCCGGGAACGACGTGGAGATGTCGCGCCACCCCGCGCTGGTTCTGCTTCTGGGCAGGCTGCTTCTGCTGAAGCACGTGCACCCGGAGAGGAACAGGTCGGCCCCGAGCTTTCAGAGAGACGAGGAGCGGGAGCTGCCGAGCAGCAGAGACGAGTGGTGGTGGGAGTGTCTGAGTCTGCTCAGGGAGAACGCCATGGTCACGCTCGCCAACATCGCAGGTCACCTGGATCTGTCTTCTTATCCGGACACTATTTGCCTTCCTGTCCTGGACGGCCTGCTCCACTGGATGGTTTGCCCTTCAGCTGAAGCCCAGGACCCCTTCCCATCCGCAGCGCCGCACTCCCAGCTCACTCCCCAGAGGCTGGTTCTGGAGTGCCTCTGCAAACTCAGCATCCAGGACGGTAACGTCGACCTGCTGCTGGCCACGCCGCCTTTCAGCAGACAGGAGAAACTTTTTGCGGTCTTGGTGCGCTGCATGGGTCAGAGGAAGGCGCAGGTGTACAGGGAGATGGCGGTGGCTGTCCTCTCCCACCTGGCGCAGGGAGACCCGACAGCGGCGCGAGCCATCGCCTTGCAGAAAGGCAGCGTGGGTCATTTGGTCGCCTTCTTGGAAGATGGGGTGAGCGTGGCACAATACCAGCAGAATCCGCACGGCTTGCTGCACGTGGGACACCCCCACATGGAGCCGCCCAGTGTAAACATGATGTGCAGAGCAGCTAAAGGGCTGCTGGCCATGGCTAAGGTGGAAGAGAACAAGACAGAGTTTGTACTGTACGAAAGCAGATTATTAGACATGTCCATTTCCTCGGTGCTCAACGCAGGAGTGGTGGCGATTGTCTGCCAAATTCTGTTCCACTTAGGGAAATTATGACAGAAGTAGAAGCAGAACTAACACGACAGACGCCAAGGTTAAACGTCCACTGACATCATCTTACAAATTTGCATGAAATGATAGAATATATATTTTATCATTCCACTCTGTTCGTTTTTGCAAACAAAATGATAAATTAGTGAAAATTCCTTCCAAACTGAGTCTAAAATTAAAAACCGCTTTTCTCTCTGAAAATTCCGACTACAAGCGAATGCAACATTTGTGACGTAGGAAGGAGAACGTCTTTAGAACGCCCCATATAAATATTCATGGCGAACAAGAAATAAAACAACAAAATTATCAATCTAAGTTAAGATTTGAGCTATTTGTCTTTAGTTTTGGAAGCAGGAAGTTAGATGAGCAGAAACAGCAGGTTCTAATTTAGGTCTGCACCGTATGTATTTGACTCTTACCTGTTCAGGAAGCAGGGAGCTCAGTCCGAGGGGGCAGCTTTATTTATTCCATTTTTGACGAAGGTCTTACATCTTTTGGGAAAGTGAAAAGGCTCACTTGTTCACTGATGATATTAGAACACCCAAATGCGACACACCGAACCGGCATTTTTTAAGTATTACACAAAAAAAAGGCAATCTGGCTGAGAATGAATATGCGTTAATGGCAGACGAAGACTGAAGGTCCTGCTTCCTACGTCACAAATGTTGCATTCGCTTGTAGTCGGAATTTTCAGAGAGAAAAGCTGTTTTTAATTTTACTCAGTTTGGAAGGAATTTTCATTATTTTATCATTTTGTTTGCAAAAACGAACATAGTTGAATTATATCTTCTATCATTTAATGCAAATTTGTAAGATGATGTCAGTGGACCTTTAAAATTATATCCCTGTGTTTTTTTTTTCTTTTCTATTTATTAAAATGACAGAAAATGTTTGTGTTTTTTTTAAAGAAAATATCCACATTAGAAAATTAACTCTATATATGTGTAGCTTCTGGACCTTGTTGAAAAAAAAAAACATGGGGTTTAGGACTTGAAGCTCATTTTAATACAAATATTTAATACTTGTATGTGTTTGATTGGTTGTGATTTTTTTTTTCTTGTTTTTTGTTTTGTTTTGTTTTGAGCCAAAGCTGCCATCAGGTGTTGGTGCTGAATTACGTGGTTCCTTTTGAGCGGATGAGAGGTTTTTCGGTTTTATGAAAATATGAATATGCTCATGAACACTTTCTTAACGAAGCGTATTTATTTAAAACGTGACTCTGTACAGTCGGTTGAACTTGTTTTGGTGGGTTTTTTCCAACAGTTTGTGTGTGGGAGAATGAAAAATAACAGACTTTTCAAATTGAAATGTATACATCTCCATCGCTGGAAGATAATTTGTGCAATAGGACCAGAGCAAGTTGTCCATTTTGAAAACAACAGGATGTAACGCTTCATCAGGCCAGCAGGTGGCAGCATTGCACCAGCCAATCAACAAAAGAAAGAGCATCTGACAAGAAATAGGTATCTAATTTATCAATCATAGCCTCATTGACTTTTACTGATGATCTATGTGTTTCTGGCACAAATGTGTTGTCTGTATTTTTCTTCACTGTGTATATAAACCTTTGTGCAATGAATGCACACAAGTCAGTCTCCATCAAAGCATAGCAGGAGTTGAGACTATTATAACAAATGCTTTTACTGTTGGTAAAATTTGGTATTGTTATTGTACATATTTTGTTAATTGGGTCAGATATTTGAACATGACAGATGATGTTTCAATGTAAAAAATCTTGTATGCATTGTATTATAGCTGAGAAAACAATCGCTTTGGTAATTAAATGTGAAAGTGCCAGGGTGAGAAGATATCCATGATAAATCTGAGCATCTTTTTTTTTTGTTACAGTCCATGTCAGCTGGCATATTTTTCAACTCTCTACATAAATGTGTGAAAAGAACCTTCAAAATGTCCTCATTGTAAAATTTGCCTTTTTTTTGTACGACCCCTTGTCTTTTATTCCGTATACACATTTATACTCTGTGCTGCACATGTCACAAATAAATGTAACAATGAGCATTGTTAAGCACTGGAGACGTTGCATTATGTCCTGACAATCCTAGGCCAATAAACAAACATCAGTTGCTTACTTGAAGCCATCGTTTTGTGAGTTTATTGACGGTTTTATCCGGGCAATGGATGGTTCTTCACAATTCACAGCTTTGATAAATCGTGCTTTTGAGTCCAAAGGATGAGTGGATAAGAGAATCTGAGCAAAACTCCCTTATTTGTGTTGAGTTTGTGATATTTTGCCATCAAACAACAATTTTTTTTTTTAACATACACGTGTTTTTTTTCATCAAAATTGGTATTTCCATTGCTTGGAATTTGGTGTCTCTTCCTCTCCTTTTGTCTGAGAGGCGAGGTGGGCATCATACCAAAACTTATTTTAAGTTGCCTTTAATAACAACGGTTGATAACACAAGCAATACAAGCTGAACCTCAAACCATGACTGGATCATTTATCAGAAAGATGCACACTTACTCTTCATTCTAATAAAATGTCATTGACACTGTAAAATAAGCCAAAGGAGGAGTGGGTGATTGTGATGATCCATCCATCCATTTTCTTCCGCTTATCGGGTCGCGGGGGTAGCAGCCTAAGGAGGCCCAGACTTCCCTCTCCCCAGCCACATGGAACAGCTCCTCTGGGGGAATCCCAAGGCGTTCCCAGGCCAGCCGAGAAACATAGTCCCTCCAGCGTGTCCTGGGTCTTCCTCTGGGTCTCCTCCCGGTGGGACATGCCCGGAACACCTCACCAGGGAGGCGTCCAGGAGGCATCCTAACCAGATGCCCGAGCCACCTCAACTGGCTCCTCTCGATGTGGAGAAGCAGCGGCTCTACTCCGAGTCCCTCCCGGATGACTGAGCTTCTCACCCTATCTCTAAGGGAGAGTCCAGACACCCTGCGGAGAAAACTCATTTCAGCCGCTTGTATCCGAGATCTCGTTCTTTCGGTCATAACCCAAAGCTCATGACCATAGATGAGGGTGGGAACGTAGATCGATCGGTAAATTGAGAGCTTTGCCTTTTGACTCAGCTCTCTCTTCACCACGACAGACCGGTACAGCGCCCGCTTCACTGCGGACGCTGCACCTATCCGCCTATCGATCTCACGCTCCAGTTTTCCCTCATTCGTGAACAAGACCCGAGATACTTAAACTCCTCCACTTGGGGCAGGACCTCCTCCCCGACCCGGAGAGGGCACGCTACCCTTTTCCGGCTCAAGACCATGGCCTCGGATTTGGAGGAACTGATCCTCATCCCGGCCGCATCACACTCGGCTGCAAACCGCTCCAGTGAAAGCTGTAGATCACGACTGATGAAGCCAATAGGACCACATCATCTGCAAAAAACAGAGAAGTGATTCTAAGGCCACCAAAACGGATCCTCTCAACACCTTGGCTGCGCCTAGAAATTCTGTCCATAAAAGTTATGAACAGAATCGGTGACAAAGGGCAACCTTGGCGGAGTCCAACTCTCACCGGAAACGAGCCTGACTTACTGCCGGCAATGCGGACCAAGCTCTGACACCGGTCGTACAGGGACCTAACAGCCCTTATCAAAGGATTGTTATGATGTGCGTTTTAATTTAAATCTTGTTTTTATTGTTCCAAGTCTACAAGAGTGAGAGAAGTGAGTTTCTGCGTGTCTTGCGTGGTGGGGGATGGATTTCATGTAGGTAGCCGAGCACAGGAGAAACTCACCCACACCTCTGAACAGCTGAGTCATGGAGCTCCAGCAGGATGGGTGTTGTGGCTGCAGGAAGACGGGTTCCTCGTCGGCCTCGACTGCCTCTCACCACAAATGTAGGTGAATTAGCACTGGGTGGAAACAAAAAAAGACTGCTGAACTTTTCAGTGTGTTGTTACATGAACTGCGTGGGTCAAGCTGATTATTTTTTTTTCTTTACGAGTTTTCTTACACGAACACTGCTTCTTCCATCGTCTTTGTGCTGTTTACAGACTACAGTATAGGAATTAAACTGGATGGACAACAGATCATCAGCAGCCATTAAAATCAAAACTTTCCAATAAATTCCAGGTTGTACAAGCTCCTTATTGTTATGCAGGTGTCAGCTCATCTAGCTCTTCAGGCAGATGTGCAACAGAAGCATGCTATGTTCAACAGTTTTTTAAAGAGGTATTTTTCTGTTTATTATACAGGTAGTCCTCGACTTACGACGTTTCGGACTTACAGGGGTATCCTAATCCTAACACCGTTTTTAAAGATGAAGGAATGAGTTGAATTGTCTCCCTCCTCCCTAGCAGGCTCCATTATGTGAAAGGGAGACAATTCAACTCACTCCTTCATCTGTCAAATTTACTTCCCCCTAAGACAAAATGGTACAGGCTCTATTCAACCTCTGCTCGACTGCCTGGCTGACATCAGGGACTGGATGGCTTTAAATTTCTTAAGCTTCAATGATAAGAAGTCTGAAGCCATATTGTTCCTTCCCAATGACACAACCTCAAACCACTGCATTGACCTGTCTGCTCTACCCCTGTCCGAAAAACAAAAAGTCACAAATCTGGGAGTGATAATGGATCCTGCCATGAAACTCAACAGTCATGTAAACATGATCGTCAAATCCTGTTTTTTCCAGCTGAGGCGTCTGTCTAAGCTGAAGCCCATATTATCAAAAAACAACCTGGAGACAGTGATTCACGCATTCATTACATCTAGGCTTGATTACTGCAATTCACTTCTGCTTGGCGTCAGTCAAGCCACCATTGCACGATTACAACTGGTTCAGAACGCAGCTGCCCGATTTTTAACCAGCACACGCAAAAGAGAGCACATTACACCAGTCTTGGCCTCCCTTCACTGGCTACCGGTTCATCTTCAAATCCAATTCAAAATTCTCATGTATGTCTACAAATCGCTGAACAGTCTCGCCCCCGCCTATCTCTCGGATCTGATACACCCATATGTCCCTCCACGTGCTTTGAGGTCAGAGGATCAGGTACTCTTAAGAGTTCCAGAAACTCGCCTTAAGCGCAGGGGTGACAGGGCGTTCTCTGTAGCAGGCCCAAGACTCTGGAACGAGTTACCGCTGCTCATCAAACAGGCCCCCTCCCTCTCAGTTTTCAAATCCCGGTTAAAAACTCACTACTACTCCATTGCTTTCAATGCCAGCTGATTTATATTTGATCGTTTTACTTATGATCTGCAATGTTTTTATGTTTTTCGTGTTGTACTTCATTGTCTGTGTTGCCTGTTACGTGTTTGTTTGTTCAGCACTTTGGTGTGGACTTGTTCCTGTTGAAAGTGCTTTATAAATAAAATGGTATGGTATGGTATGGTATCTTTAAAAACTGTGTTCGGATAGGCTAAGTGCTTGGTGACTGTACAGTACTGTACATTTATTTATTCATAAAAAATAAAATTTTGTATGTGATTATACGACTCATGTTATTTTTGAGATGCGAACGGCCCGTAGGTCCGGAACTCGTTCGTAAGTCGGGGACTACCTGTATTTTGAATCTGAGCACAGATTATTTGCCTGAACACTAAATCACGCTTTCAAATAGCAAAACATATCAGAATAGTCTCAATTTTGCATGATATTTGATTAAGAACATTAAAACCTTAAATTACATAAAGAACCAGACCTCCTTTGAGAGAAAAAGGGTAATTATACAGTTGTGGGAGTGAAGGAGCTGGACTGCCTCGAAGCAGAATGAGGAGGTGTGTATATGTGTGTGTAGGTGTTAAGCGGACAGATGACACAATGTAGGTTGATGGTGAAATCATGAACACTAACGGGGATGAACAGGAAATTGTTTCAGTGGTAATCATCTGACAGATGAAGATAATGTAGTGGTAATCGCAGCGGTCTTCACGGACATCTTTAACATCTCACTGAGCCAGGCCATCGTCCCCACCTGTTTCAAAGCCACCACCATCATCCCTGTCCCAAAGAAGGCAACGCCCGCATGCCTCAATGACTATCGCCCAGTAGCACTCACCCCCATCCTGATGAAGTGCTTTGAACGGCTAGTCATGAAAAGCATCACATCTGTCCTCCCTGCCTCCCTGGATCCCTTCCAATTTGCATACCGACCTAATCGCTCAACCGACGATGCCATCTCCTCTGCCCTCCACACAGCTCTCACACATCTGGACACGAAGGACTCTTATGTTAGAATGCTGTTCATCGACTTCAGCTCGGCATTCAACACCATCATCCCCCAACAGCTCATCCATAAACTGGACAGTCTGGGGCTGAACACCTCAATGTGTAACTGGCTGCTAGACTTCCTGACCGGGAGACCACAGACAGTACGGATCGGGAGTAACACATCTAGCACCATCACATTGAACACAGGGGCCCCACAAGGATGTGTGCTGAGCCCCCTTCTATTCACCCTGCTAACACACGACTGCACACCATCGTACAGCTCCAACCACTTCATCAAGTTTGCGGACGACACAACAGTGGTAGGTCTCATCAGCAACAACGATGAGACGGACTACAGGAACGAGGTGAGCCGCTTGGCCTTGTGGTGCGGACACAACAATCTCACTCTCAACGTGGAGAAGACAAAGGAGATTGTCGTGGACTTCAGGAAGAGGGATGCACAACATGCCCCTCTGACCATCAACAGCACCGCAGTGGAGAGAGTGGACAGCACCAAGTTCCTGGGAGTGCACGTCTCGAAGGACCTGTCCTGGAGCAGGAACACTGCAGCACTGGCCAAGAAGGCTCACCAGCGCCTCTACTTTCTCCGCAAGCTGAAAAGGGCTGGAGCTTCAACCCCCATCATGTGCACCTTCTACAGGGGTGCCATAGAAAGTGTCCTGACCAGCTGCATCACGGTGTGGTTTGGTGCATGTACAGGTAGTCCCCGATTTACGAGCGAGATCCGTTACAACGAGGCGCTCGTAAACCGGAAATCTCGTAATTTGGAACGGCCGCCATTTCTCTCGTAAATCCGGAATTTCGCTCGTAAATTGGAACGGTTTTCGCTAGCGCGACTAAAAACACTCTATTTTCATCCAAAAACTGCTTATGAGTGCATAAAAATGATCGGAAACGTGTGTCCATATGCTTAACTAACTAACTGTGGTGAAAAAACACATGAAAAGTCAGTATTTTTTTCGTTTTTTCCAAAAATTCGCAGCTCGTAAGTCTGGAACCTCGCAGATCAGAGCGCTCGTAAATCGGGGACTACCTGTACTGCATCATGCCGCAAGAGCCTCCAGCGCATCGTGAGAGCAGCTGAGAAGATCGTCGGCACCTCCTTGCCCTCACTGCAGGACTTACACAGCAAACGCCTCACTCGGAAAGCCCACTGCATGGCAGGTGATCCCACACACCCACTACACAGCCGCTTTAGACTGCTGCCATCAGGGAGGAGACTGAGGAGTCTCCAGGCTCGAACCAGCAGACTGAGAGACAGCTCTGTTCATCAGGCAGTCAGAATGCTAAACACTCTGCCTGCTCTGCCTCCCCTCCCATTTGAACTGCCTTAACACAAAAAACTTTCTCACACATTACCACACAACACAAAGTTTTTAACACTGGACCCTGTGTCATCAAACGGGTTATTCACTAAACTCTCGGTCATGTGCTCATTCAGTTTGCACTACTTCTCATATTTGCACTAATGTTTGTATTACATTACTGCCTATAGTCATACTACTGTTTACATTCACTGTTTACATTTATTAATACGGTTTACATTTATTACTACTGTTTTACATTTATTACTACTGTTTACATTTACACTACTTTTATATCTACACTACTGCTGATACATATACAGTATTCTCTGACTAGCCTTATCTAAGGATGCCAAATGTGCCTTATGTGCCTTACTGCATATGCCACTTTGCCTCTATACCAACATCAACTACCTCATACATATACTGTGTACATTAACTCATATGCTGCTGTGCCACTCTTTGCAAATGTCAATGCTAGAACCTTCAGTTTATTTTATAGATATACTTTTTATACTTTTTTATACTACTATGAAAAAACTCAGGACAGTATTACACTTTTATTATTTCATTTTATGCTTATGTTCATTGGGTGTTTGGTGTTTTAGGGGTGTTTGGTGTTTCAGTGTTGGTGTAAATTTTCATACTTTTATACTACTATGAAAAAACTCAGGACAGTGTTACACTTTTACTATTTTATGCTTATGTTTATTAAATGTTTTAGTGTTTAGTGTTTAGATAGTTACTGTTGCACCGAGGGACTGAGAGAAACGCAATTTCAATCCTGTGTATGTCCTGTACATATTGCAGTTTTGACAATAAAGTTGACTTTGACTTTGAATCTGAAACAACAGGAGCTGCATCGTTCTTTTTATATCTGCTGTTCCTTTTGTCTTCAGGTAAATAATTTTAGGAAATCTTAACATTTTCTTGACGATATGTCTCAGCAGACACCGCTAAAGAAGTGAAAACACGACTGCAACGCGCCTGTATAAAGATCGATGTTACACATTTTTGTAAAAATTCTTGGAAAAACGGATCTAATTTTTTTAACTAATTGTTTACTTGATTGTGGATGTATTAAGAACACTGGACACCCATTAATTGTACTTTCAGTCATATGTGCATTTCTGTCCACAGTCGGTCAACTGTATATCAGGTTCAGTATTAAAATGTTACAAGTGAATGAAAACTAACTCAACTGCTGCATAAGGTTTCAACTTTGTTGCAATGGCCTAACTTTTTTATAAAGCAGAAAATTAAGATAATTTTGTCAACATAATTTCTCACTAAATACCTGCTGAACGTGTTGATATTACTGAGAACAGCACAGTCACTACACAGTAAAAAAAAAAAATCCGTAAAAAAACGGAAAATGTCCTGGTAATTTTCTGCCAGTACATTCTCCGTTTTTTTACAGATATTTCCGTAAACCCTAAAACGGATTTTTCCCGTAATTTAACAGTTTTTTAATGTATAATTTACATAAATTTCTGTTAATCTAGGGTGCCAGGTAAATGGAGTCCTCTTTCGTGCTTCTTCTCAAAGGTTCTTGTTCCCAGGGTGCTTTGCGTGAAAAAAAAAAAAGGAGAAACCCCTGTAAAAAATGATAACGGAAAATTCCTTCACACTTCTACAGTACATTTACCTGTTTTTTACGGATTTTTTTTACAGTGTACTCAAGTTATGATGCTCATCTCCTCTCGGTTCATCTTTCAATTAGAAATATGAACTGAAGCTAATTTATTTTTGCCTTGCATGAGAAAATTTTTAACAAAGATCTATGAGCATTCAGAGGGTACGTTAGGGACGACTCGGCTGAGATGGTTATGAAAATCCAACCAGTGATATGTGAAATTTATAGAAACAAACAAAAGATAATACAAATACTGTACGGTTGTCTGGCCAGGGGCATGGCAGCAAACTGACCTTTTTACAGATAGTAATATGCATACTCAACGTCAGTACTTTGCCATGTGTTATGGTCTATAGAGCAGGGCTATTCAACTGGTGGCCCTGGGGCCAAGTCAGGCCCACGGATGTGTTCGGTTCAGCCCACCAGAGGGTTCAATTTTAAATAGTTGCATTTAAACCATATAACAAAAATGTATAAATATAAATACAGACAAAAGTCTATGCAAAACAAGCATAAAGGACCAAACACAAGTTGAATGCCAAACTTGAATACAGTCCCTCGCTACTTTGCGGTTTGACTTTTGCGGACTCCCTCTTTCGTATTTATTTAACGTAAGATTGTACATGACACACAACTGTCAATTTTTTTTTTTTTACAAAAAGCAAGACTACAAAACAACAATTATCCACAAAAAGAGCACAAGGCAAACACACCCGACCGCCGTCCGCAATCCTGCAAAGTACATAACAGAACACAGCAACAAAACACATATGCAAAAAAGACCCATAACATTCATGACTTTGCAGATTTCTATAAAAATATATATACCTATAAATATACATTACCTATATCTACAAATATATACATACATACATATACATTCATATGCAGTCATATACCCATCTACATATCTACATATGATATCTACACTTATATCCCCGCATCCATTTGTGTGTGGTTGTGAGCATGCATAAGTGAATAAGGCTTCTCTAATAGAACATTCAATAGCGACCGTGAAGCATCAGAGATCCGCCCCCCAAGGCCCGAGGCAGATATAAGGGGGACCAGAGCCCAAGACCCCAAGAAGGACCCCGAGAGCAGAGCCCCCAGGGCCATCCAAACATGACGACCCACT
>JBBPBX010041427.1:0-28871 GCA_038048925.1 Garcialebias charrua
ATGAGAAATAACTTTATTGGCTTGAGGTGTGAAGGTCAGAGTGTGGTTTATAATTCTATGTAACCAAAACTTATAATCATTGTGTAATTGTGCTTGTTGCTGTTCCCTTGCTAAAAATATTAATTAAAGAGCAAAAAGTAAAATTCTGGATTCTCATTTCACCCTCTGTTTAACGTAATCATGGAAAAGCTTGGTTCAACAATAACAACTAAATAAGAGGAGGTTTTTATAAAGGTTTCCTAGCTCAGAGTATTAAACAACACCCCTGAGTCCCGCGCCGGGACCCTAAAATCTACCAGACCAGAAACAATTGCAACGCTAAAATAAGAGGTGAGCAGTCACGAACATATGCTTCTTCGTGCTAAACGACCATGACCCTGCTGCTTGGATGGGGCGAGGCGCAAAGTGAAACAGTGGGTGTGGCGTATGGATACGGTTGTGAACAGTCTGGGTGAATCACCTCAACAAAGCCTTTATGAGACTACCCTAAAGAGCTAGTCTTTAGACCCCTTGGAGGAGAAGGCTGCAGTGAGGTTTTTGGTACGTGTCCTGTACCTGCCGAACTGGTGGAGTAGCATACAGTATGGGAGCATGTATCGAAATAGGTTGTAGGCCAAAGTGTCGTCTGAATAGTTTCCATAGTTTTAAAGATCCCTCCACCAATTTATTACAAGTGTAAGATTTAGTTGAGGATTGTAACGGTGAGTATAACAGAGCTGCCAAAGACACGGGTCTTACAGAGCTGGCCTCCATGGAGACCTAGGCTGGAGAAGAGGGGTACCCGCCTCAAGCCAATATCGAAAAAGTCTAATATTTGAGGCCCAGTAATATAACCTTAGATTTGGAAGGGCCATACCACCCAGCTTCTTAGGCCGTTATAGAAATTCAGTACGGATTCGAGGCGTTTTCCTGTTCCAATTTTTTTTTTACAATTATACCATCTAGTTTGTTAAAAAAGGACCACGGGAGAAAGATAGGTATGCATTGAAATAGGTAAGAGAAACGAAGTAAAATATTCATTTTAATCGCGTTAACCCGGGCAGCTAAAGAAAGACCTAGCATCGACCAACAATCAAAGTTCTCCTTGATGTGAGTTAGCAGAGGGGAAAAGTTGGCTTTGAAGAGGTCTCCATATTTAGATGTAACTTTGATTCCTAGATAGGAAAAACCTTGGTCCAAAACCTTAAAAGGTAGTGTGTGCAATGGATAGCTCTTAGCCAACGCATTGATAGGAAATAGTTCGCTTTTGTTGAGGTTTAATTTATAACCTGACAGTTGTCTGAATCTATCCAATGTAGCAAGTATAGCAGGAATAGAG
The DNA here is from genome assembly GCA_038048925.1 of Garcialebias charrua. NCBI lineage: Eukaryota > Metazoa > Chordata > Actinopteri > Cyprinodontiformes > Rivulidae > Garcialebias > Garcialebias charrua. The sequence continues at coordinate 1,319 of JBBPBX010041427.1, forward strand.
ACCTCCAAATCGGAAACGTACAAAAGGAGATCATCAGCGTATAGAGATAACTTAGCCTCTAAGTCTTTCCTCACCACACCCATAATGCTCGTACTACAGGTAACCCTCGAGGTACGACACCTGCGACCTACGGCAACTCAGACTTACGATTTTATCATATTTAATAAAAATATGATTAAAAAAAATATATATATATATTATTATTTTTTTTTTGTGTTTAAAAGTTATTAATTTCATGTGTATAGCACTTTGTTGCAGCTGTGGTTGTTTTAAATGGCTTTATAAATAAAGTATAATTATTAATTTTACGTTTTGATAAGAAATTAATCGTATTTACGCAACTTCCGGTTTCCGCTCGCCACTTCCGGTTGCCATTTTACAACTGTACTGCGGTCAATGGAGCTCCGGAGGCTACTGTCAGCTGGCTCCGTGTGCCCGATCAGGGTTGCCTCATACGGATAAATGAGCTGGAAACACTCGGTCAACTCTGTGGACGTCTCAGGTCCGGAGGAGCAGCCGCGGATCGCCCCGCGATCGGCGGCCACAACGCCGCCCGACATGCTAACGACAGCAGCTAACAAAGCAGCTAACACAGGCGAAGACACCGAGCCGACATGCCGCGGAGGATCCATCTGCGGCCGGGAGCTCGCCGCAAATGTCCGCCTGGCAGTCGGGGCCACCGGCTCAAAGTAAGACATTATATTTTTTATTTTTTTGTGCAGTTCTGTGCGTGTTTATGGCCTTAGTATGTCTGCTTGTTCAGTCTCATGCCATTAAATATGTGTGCGGCGCTCCGTTAGCGGTATAACCGCGACCTATGTCAGAAACGCGGACCTACGATAGGCATGTGTTTTTGGTCCGCGAGGTACGACAAAATCGACCTAAGTCACACACGTAGGTCCCTATCCCTGACGTAGGTCGAGGGTTTGCTGTATTTCTGAGTGCTATTGTGAGGGGTGACAAAGGGCAACCTTGGCGGAGTCCAACTCTCACCGGAAACGAGTCTGACTTACTACCGGCAATGCGGACCAAGCTCTGACACCGGTCGTACAGGGACCTAACAGCCCTTATCAAAGGGCCTGGTACCCCATACTCCCGGAGTACCCCCCACAGAACCCCCCGAGGGACGCGGTCGAATGCCTTCTCCAAGTCCACAAAGCACATGTAAACTGGTTGGGCAAACTCCCACGTACCCTCCAGGACCCTGTTGAGGGTGTAGAGCTGGTCCAGTGTTCCACGACCAGGACGAAAACCACACTGCTCCTCCTGAATCCGAGGTTCGACTATCCGACGGACCCTCCTCTCCAGAACCCCTGAATAGACCTTACCAGGGAGGCTTAAGAGTGTGATCCCCCTATAGTTGGAACACACCCTACGGTCCCCCTTTTTGAATAGGGGAACCACCACCCCAGTCTGCCAATCCAAGGGAACTGCCCCCGATGTCCACGCGATATTGCAGAGTCGCGTAAGCCAACACAACCCCACAACATCCAGAGCCCTAAGGAACTCAGGACGAATCTCATCCACCCCCGGAGCCTTGCCACCGCGGAGCTTTTTAACCACCTCGGTGACCTCAGCACCAGAGATTGGAGAACCCGACCCAAAGTCCCCAGGCTCCGCTTCCTCAGTGGAAGACGTGCCAGTAGGATTGAGGAGGTCTTCGAAGTATTCCGCTCACCGACTCACAACATCCCGAGTTGAGGTCAGAAGCTTCTCTGTTTTTTGCAGATGATGTGGTCCTACTGGCTTCATCAGTTCGTGATTTACAACTTTCACTGGAGCGGTTTGCAGCCGAGTGTGATGCGGCCGGGATGAGGATCAGTTCCTCCAAGTCCGAGGCCATGGTCTTGAGCCGGAAAAGGGTAGCATGCCCTCTCCGGGTCGGGGAGGAGGTCCTGCCCCAAGTGGAGGAGTTTAAGTATCTCGGGATCTTGTTCACGAATGAGGGAAAACTGGAGCGTGAGATCGATAGGCGGATAGGTGCAGCGTCCGCAGTGAAGCGGGCGCTGTACCGGTCTGTCGTGGTGAAGAGAGAGCTGAGTCAAAAGGCAAAGCTCTCAATTTACCGATCGATCTACGTTCCCACCCTCATCTATGGTCATGAGCTTTGGGTTATGACCGAAAGAACAAGATCTCGGATACAAGCGGCTGAAATGAGTTTTCTCCGCAGGGTGTCTGGACTCTCCCTTAGAGATAGGGTGAGAAGCTCAGTCATCCGGGAGGGACTCGGAGTAGAGCCGCTGCTTCTCCACATCGAGAGGAGCCAGTTGAGGTGGCTCGGGCATCTGGTTAGGATGCCTCCTGGACGCCTCCCTGGTGAGGTGTTCCGGGCATGTCCCACCGGGAGGAGACCCAGAGGAAGACCCAGGACACGCTGGAGGGACTATGTTTCTCGGCTGGCCTGGGAACGCCTTGGGATTCCCCCGGAGGAGCTGCTCCAAGTGGCTGGGGAGAGGGAAGTCTGGGCCTCCCTACTTAGGCTGCTACCCCCGCGACCGACCCCGGATAAGCGGAAGAAGATGGATGGATGGATGGATGGATGGATTGTGAGGGGTTCAATTGCCAAAGCGAATAGTAGCGGACTCAAGGGGCATCCTTGGTGCGTAGAGCGGCCGAGACGAAAATAGTCTGAATGGTTGCTATTTGTCCTAATTGACACATAAGGGTCAGAGTAAAGCAGTTTAATCTAGGACAAGAAGGTCTCTCCAAAGCCGAATTTCTTAATCGAGTAAAATAAGTATGACCACTCGACTCTGTCGAAGGCCTTCTCAGCATCCAAAGATATCACAGCTTCTTGGGTACTGTAAGAAAGTGGGCTGTATAAGACATTAAAGAGCTGTCTTATGTTGGAGAAGGAGTTCCTATTCTGCACGAAACCTGTTTGGTCCATTCCTACAACACTAGGGAGTACAGCTTCTAGTCTTAGCGCTAACGTCTTTGCCAGTAACTTAAAATCAACATTGAGGAGACTTATTGAACGGTAGGAGGCGCAAAGCAAAGGATCTTTGTCCTTTTTTGCCAGTAAGGTAATAACAGCCTGGTTAAAGGTCTGGGGTAGATGTCCAGAAGTGAAGGATTTGTTGTATACGTCCAAGAGTAAAGAGGAAAGCTTGTCCCAAAATGTTCTATAAAATTCACTGGGAAATCCATCTGGACCTGGGCATTTCCCCCCCTGCAAGGCTTTGGCTGCCTTAGAGAGTTCCAAGACATCAATGGGTCTTTCTAGATTGTCAGCCACATCCTGACCAATGGTAGGGATTTCCAAGGTGTCAAAGAAATCATTGAAGTGTGTCTCCGAGGGAAAACAACCCGAGGAGTAAAGTTTTTCGTAAAAATCTCTAAAGGCCAGATTGATCTCTATTGGGTTAACAGGGGTACCCTGATCAGTTTGAATCTGGGTAATGTGGCGAGAGGCTGATAGACTACGAATCCGATTAGCTAAAAGTTTGCCAGCTTTATCACCATGTTCATAAAATTGGGCACCTGTTTGAAGTAACATCTCAGTAGTGTGTTGGGTCATGAGCACATCAAACTCAGCCTGTAAGATGAGTCTGTCCTTGTATAAAACAGGAGAAGGAGATGTGGCATACAAGTTATCAATTTGAGAGATTTGGCACGTCAGGGTATTAAGTTTATCTTTTCGTAATTTATTTTTGTACTTTACATAAGAGATAATTTCTCCTCTAATTAAGGCCTTAAGTGTCTCCCAAAGCAATGAGGCCGAGATTCCGGGACTTTTATTGGTCTCTAGAAAGAAGTCTATTTGTAGCGCTACAAAGGATACAAACCTGTCATTAGTCAATAGGCGGGTATTAAGCCTCCACGGCGGTCGTTTAACGGGGTGAGAGCCGGATCTGATAGTTATGGAAACTGGGCGTGGTCTGACAGAACAATAGCATTGTATTTACACCCAGTGAGCCGAGATAGCAATCTGTTATCAATCAGAAAGAAATCAATGCGCGTGTAGGTGTGGTGGACTGGAGAAAAAAAAGAAAAAACCTTCTGAGAGGGGTGCAGAAATTGCCAAGCCTCTTGCACATTGAATTCTGACATAAAGGAGTTTATGACCTTGGAGGAGCGTGAGGGCGTGACTATATTTAGAGATGAACGGTCCAGCTGGGGATCTAGCCAGCAGTTAAAGTCGCCTCCCATTATGAGATGATAAGTGGACATGTCGGGTAGTAGTTGAAAAAACGTGTTTTAAAAAGTTTTCATTATCGCAATTGTTAGCATAAATATTGACCAAGGCTACCGGAATATTGTGGATAGCACCTGTGATAATAATGTATCTGCCACATGAATCAGAAATGGTTTGAGAGTGTACATAAGGGGTAGATTTATTAATAAGAATCGCCACCCCTCTGGATTTGGTGTGGAAAGAGGAATGGAAAACCTGGCCAGTCCACCTACGCCTCAATTTTAGGTGATCCCCATTCCTAAGGTGTGTCTCCTGCAAAAATGCTATGTGTGTCCCCAAGCGTTGTATATGTAGTATTACCTCACTGCGTTTTTGGGGGGTGTTAATCCCCCTGCAATTAAAGCTGGTAAAACAGATCTCCTGTCCTACCCCTGCTGCTGGTGTCGGGATAGAATCAGCCATAGTTCAGCACAGAGTAGAATAGGTGGGGCTACCCCCTGGTCGCCTGAAAGAGAGAGAGGGAAGGGAGGTAGAGGAAAAAACAACATACAATGACATCAAACAGTGTGTACCCCAACAAACCAAAACACCCCCTAAACCCACCCCCTCGCAGAAGCGTCCCCCCAATCAGGACACGCGAGATCCCACCCACCACAAACCATTCATTCCCACCTGCTTGCCGAAGCATCCCTCCAATCAGGATACACGAGATCCTACCCATTGCAAACCACCTACTCCCATCCACTCGCCGAAGCATCCCCCCAAACGGGACACGCAAGACCCCACAAAGAACACAAAAGGAACCCAGCTCACAGTTCACCAAAGACTAAGGAAAGGGGGAAGAACAAGAGCAGTAACAACCACTGCCGCCCTCTCCTGGGAACATGATGCAAGTGAAGCAATATTCAATAATTGCACCGTATAAAGAACTAGCATAAAAAATAAGGGAAAAAAGAAAAAAAAAACCTTAAAATAAAATTAATTAATTAATTAATTAATTAATTAATTAATTAAAATGTATATGTACACATGTGCAACCCACCTTTACCCTTTGTCTGTGTATAATCAATGTACTAAAATATTCATCTGGGCTACACACAAACACACACACACACACACACACACACATGTACACACCTACACCCACACCTGTACATATAAAAGAGAATCTTGCCCTATAGAGCATTAAAAAAGCATATATAATGAAAAAAAAGATAAAGATAAAAAAAACAATAATAATAATTAGAATTAATGTGCGAGCAGACCCATAAAAGCCAGCTGAAGTAATACCTAAAAAAGAAAATTAAAAGTAACAAAGTAAATATACTGTACTGTATATATGTATATATAAAAGTAAAAAGGCCAAGAAATAAACATCTGAGGTAGATCATGATCATGTTATATTCATGTGATATTTTGAAGGCACTGTTATAGGACAAAAATATGTTATACAGCAATTATAATGCCCAAAGTGTTGTAAACTACATAATATAGCTGTATGATCATGTCATACAAGGCAGGCAGGATGTTTGATGGATGGTTGGATGGATAGATGGATGGATGTTTGATGGATGGATGATGGATGGATGGATGGATGTTTGATGATGGATGTTTGATGGATGGATGGATGGATGTTTGATGGATAAAGCGTGGACCTCAGTCAGTAAAGAATCCATCTATCAAGGTTCAAAAAGGCAGGATGTTTGATAGATGGATGGATGGATGTTTGATTATGGATAGATGGATGTTTGATGGATAGATGTTTGATGGATGGATGGGTGGATGGATGGATAAAGCGTGGACCTCAGTCAGTAAAGAATCCATCTGTCTGGTTCAGGAAGGCAGGATGTTTGATGGATGGATAGATGGATGGATGTGTGGATGTTTGATGGATGGATGGATGGGATGGATGGATAAAGCGTGGACCTCAGTCAGTAAAGAATCCATATGTCTGTTTTCAGGAAGGCAGGATGTTTGATGGATGGATGGATGATGTTTGATGGATGGATGCATGGATGGATGGATGTGTGGATGTTTGATGGATGGATGGATGCATGGATGGATGGATAAAGCGTGGACCTCAGTCAGTAAAGAATCCATCCGTCTGGGTTCAGCAAGGCTGGATGTTTGATGGATGGATGGATGGATGTTTGATGGATGGATGGATGGATGTTTGATGGATGGATGTATGTATGGATGGATAAAGCGTGGACCTCAGTCAGTAAAGAATCCATCTGTCTGGGTTCAGGAAGGCAGGATGTTTGATGGATGGATGGATAGATGTGATGGATGTTTGATGGATGGATGTTTGATGGATGGATGTTTGATGGATGGATGGATATATGTTTGATGGATGGATGGATGGATGGATAAAGCGTGGACCTCAGTCAGTAAAGAATCAATATGTCTGGGTTCAGGAAGGCAGGATGTTTCATGATGGATGGATGATGTTTGATAGATGGATGCATGGATGGATGGATGTGTAATGGACCTACCCAGGGTCAAACTAAGGTTTTTGAACTGTCCAGTGATGACCTTTACTGACCTTTCAGTAAAGCAAGACATTTACTACAAAATCATTCATTTAGCTATAATCTGATAACATAGTCACCAAAAAGAGACTATTTCTATCTTTGATTTTAGGCTGATGTGATCAAAAGAATAACTTTTGTCATTTTCATGATGTGTGCTTTTAAGCTGTGTTATTCTTTAAGAGTTGTGTTCACTGCGGTGTTAAAGGTGAAATCTCGGGTCACAGAGACCCGACTGTTTTGTTTAGAAATAAGAAGACAGTTTAATCCGTTGTTTTTCATGAACAAGGCTCCAGCTTCTCTGTCTTTTCCTAAACAAATCTCCCTCTGCTCTGGCTGTAACCTTGGGCCTGATAAGGCAAGTGCACTCCTCTCTTTGTTCCTGCTTTTTAAGTTCTAACTGTGCGAGAACGCTTCAGAGTTTGCTGGGAATTTCAAAGAGATGTGAACCTTTCCCAAAGAGCTGGGTACGTTTTGGTCAAGAGCTAACGACCTGCGTCTTCAGCTAAGGACTGATAACAGGCTGTTATGAGTCCACCTCGAACGAGCGTTTGTTATTCCTTCCTGGAATAAATTATCTTGAGCCAAGAAGCCACGACTGTCACGACTTCTGCCGACGAAAGCGAGTATCACCGACACCGACAAGGTAAACACGCGTGGAGTCCAGCTTGGACTTGCGGGACCGACGACTCGTCAGTCTAAAGTTGACCACAGCTCTTTACCAGAACCAAGGCGGACGTCTTAAGGTAAAGGAGCAGCTGTTTGCTTGCTGGAGGTGTGATGATATCTTAGCTGGACGCGTACGGAAGAGTGTCATCTGGTTTCATAAATGCAAGATAAACTTCCTCTCTTAACCTCCCAATTCTTCTTAAATCTTTCCTCCTACTCTTTCCCCTCTCAATCTAAGCTGGAAACTATTTTAAGTTTAAAGAGCCCTCAGACTAAATATGTTTACATCCAATATTGATGTCTGTTGTGTTAAATTTAAGTGTGCTGACGTATCTGAATTGAAAGAAAGTGAAATCATGTCAATCAAGTGTAATGGTGTTAATTTAGTTGATTTATTTTAAATAAATGATAGTGTCTCTTTGACATATCAAACTAAGTCAATGTCCATTGTCACTTAATGGCTCTGTTTATTTATCCATCATAAAGATCACAGAAATATTGGATGTAAACATATTTAGTCTGGATGGATGGATAAAGCGTGGACCTCAGTCAGTAAAGAATCCATCCGTCTGGGTTCAGCAAGGCTGGATATTTGATGGATGGATGGATGGATGGATGGATGTGTGGATGTTTGATGGATGGATGGATAAAGCGTGGACCTCAGTCAGTAACGAATCCATCTGTCTGGGTTCAGTAAGGCAGGATGTTTGATGGATGGATAGATGGATGTTTGATGAATGGATGGATCGATGGATGTTTGATGGATGGATGTTTGATGGATAGATGGATGGATAAAGCGTGGACCTCAGTCAGTAAAGAATCCATCTGTCTGGGTTCAGGAAGGCAGGATGTTTGATGGATAGATGGATGGATGTTTGATGGATGGATGTTGGATGGATGGATGGATGGATGGATGGATGGATGTTTGATAGATGGATGGATGGATAAAGCGTGGACCTCAGTCAGTAAAGAATCCATATGTCTGGGTTCAGGAAGGCATGATGTTTGTTAGATGATGGATGGATGGATGGATGTTTGATGGATGGATGTTTGATGGATGGATGTATAGATACATGGATGGATGGATAAAGCAATGGCCTCAGTCAGTAAAGAATCTATCTGTTTGGGTTCAGGAAGGCAGGATGTTTGATGGATGGATGGATCGATGATGTTTGATAGATGGATGTGTGAATGTTTGATGGATAGATGGATGCATGGATGGATGGATAAAGTGTGGACCTCAGTCAAAGAATCCATCTGTCTGGGTTCAGCAAGGTAGGATGTTTGATGGATGGATGGATGTTTGATGGAGGGATGGATGTATGGATGGATAAAGCTTGGACCTCAGTCAGTAAAGAATCCATCTGTCTGGGTTCAGGAAGGCAGGATGTTTAATGGATGGATGGATAGATGGATGGATGTTTGATGGATGGATGATGGATGGATGTTTGATGGATGGATGTTTGATGGATGGATAGATGTATCTTTGATGGATGGATGGATGGATGGATAAAGCGTGGACCTCAGTCAGTAAAGAATCAATATGTCTGGGTTCAGGAAGGCAGGATGTTTGATGGATGGATAGATGGATGTTTGATGGATGGATGGATGGATGTTTGATAGATGGATTTTTGATGGATAGATGGATGGATAAAGCATGGACCTCAGTCAGTAAAGAATCCATCTGTCTGGGTTCAGGAAGGCAGGATGTTTGATGGATAGATGGATGGATGTTTGATGGATGGATGGATGCTTGATGGATGGATGTTTGATGGATAGATGGATGGATAAAGTGTGGACCTCAGTCAGTAAAGAATCCATCTACAGTATCTGGGTTCAGGAAGGCAGAATGTTTGATGGATAGATGGATGGATGTTTGATGGATGGATGGATATTTGATGGATAGATGGATTGATGATTGATAGATGGATGGATGGATGGATGGATAAAGCATGGACCTCAGTCAGTAAAGAATCCATATGTCTGGGTTCAGGAAGGCAGGATGTTTGATGGATGATGGATGGATGGATGTTTGATGGATGGATGTTTGATGGATGGATGGATACATGGATGGATGGATAAAGCATGGACCTCAGTCAGTAAAGAATCCATCTGTTTGGGTTCAGGAAGGCAGGATGTTTGATGGATGGATGGATCGATGATGTTTGATGGATGGATGTGTGGATGTTTGATGGATGGATGGATGCATGGATGGATGGATAAAGCGTGGACCTCAGTCAAAGAATCCATCTGTCTGGGTTCAGCAAGGCAGGATGTTTGATGGATGGATGGATGTTTGATAGATGGATGGATGGATGGATGTTTGATGGATGGATGTTTGATGGATGGATGGATGGATGGATAAAGCGTGGACCTCAGTCAGTAAAGAATCCATCTGTCTGGGTTCAGGAAGGCAGGATGTTTGATGGATGGATGGATGGATGGATAGATGGATGGATGTTTGTTTGATTGATGATGGATGGATGGATGTTTGATGGATGGATGTTTGATGGATATGGATAGATGGATAAAGCGTGGACCTCAGTCAGTAAAGAATCCATATGTCTGGGTTCAGGAAAGCAGGATGTTTGATGGATGGATGTTTGATGGATGGATGGATAAAGTGTGGACCTCAGTCAGTAAAGGGGAAGGACCTGTCATTCTACGTGAGTGAGGTTAGCCGCAGGACCTTGCAACAAGTCCTCACTCCAGCCTAAAGTTTTAAGTTTTATCCTTGCACACAAGTATTACCCAATGTGTCCGGAAGGTTAGGATTAAGGCTGAGACAAGGTAATTCACTTAGGCTTGTTCACTGTCTACATTTGCACATCACATCCTTTTCTTTCACCCCGATAGATAGCCTGACTTAGCAGAATGGAGTCAGATCGTATCTTCCAGAGAAACGTGCATTAAACGACAGCCTTACCCCTTGTAGATCGTTATTGTTTCCGGCCTAATAAATTTTAGTATCTTGGAAAGTAAGATCCTAGGATGTTGTTTATCTCTTTTTTGCTAATACAACCATTCAAAACCTCCAATAATTTTGTTGTTCACGCTGGGCTTTTAAGATATTTTCAGTCTTTAATTAAATTTGAGTTGTAATCCATTCAATAATTTGTATAATCTCCAAAAATTTTGGTTTATTCTACATTAATCTGATTCCAATTGAATATGTTTAATCCCACCAGGAAGAGCTTGTGTTTTTAATCCTCCAGGAAACTTTGTTTTATAATCCCATCAGGAAATCTTGTTGTTTTTCTACAGAAAAACCTCCAGGTGATGCTGTTACACTCCAGTCAGAAGTCTGCACTCCAGCAAACTGGACAAATCTTTGTTTAATCCCACCGGGAAGGGCTTGTGTTTTTAATCCTTCAGGAAAAACTTGTTTTGTAATCATCCACTTTAGGAAAAACTTGTTTTGTAATCCCACCAGGGAAATCTTCAGGTAATCCTGTTATAATCCAGTCAGAAAAGTCTGCACTTCCAGCAGACTGAATAAGTCTTCGTTGTGATTCCACAGAAAAACCTCCAGGTACTTCTGTCGTGTTAAAAATCCCAGTTGTAATCCATCAAAACTGTTCCACAAGAATTAAAAAATCTGGTAATCCTTTTAGGCAAATCAATTATTCCTCAAAAGTGTTATATCCATTCAAAGATATTGTAATCCATTCAGTTGTTCTGCGATGCTGATGAACAAGGTTTTCAAAGCAGGCTGTGACAAGAAAGAACATCCTGTTCTCTCAGACTTTAAACAATCAGTCCTCCATGGCCAGGTCTCCGGGCTGATGTCTTCCTTCACATCAAGGGTTCAGAAAAATAGTATATTCCTTTAAATGATGTTTAATCCATCATTTTATTCTGTGGTGCTGACGAGAGACCTTCCGAAGCAGGCCGGAGACTAAAAATAGAACATTGTGTTCTTTTAGACTGTAAACTACCCACCCGCTTTACGCCTGACCTTCGATGTACGAAACTTCCTCCAAACTCCCTTCAATCTTCTGTGGTACTGATGAAAGGTCCTTAATAGTAGGATGGAGGAGATACAGGAGGCTTTTTTGCTGTTATATTAAATTTGATTTAATTTTAATCCTTTGGACAAGAACTGGGGATGATATTTCACAAAAAAGCAGCTTTAATTCATCAAAACTTGTTTATTTTCCATCATCTGTTCTGCGGTACTGACAAACAGGGCTTCAGAAGCGGTGTTCCCTTAGCTTAAACAAGCTGATAAGCCACGACCCGTCAGAGCAGATCCCGATGCCGCAAACAGCACTTCTTTTGTCCAGGAGTAAACTCTTTTTGAATTAATCCAATCTTCTTAAAGTATCCAGCAAATTCAACTAATTCTTCATGACTTCAGCAACTTCAGCAAATTGTATTCCATAATTATTGTTGAATCTAATCAAGAGATGTTGTTTTGTTCCACAAAAATATTTTCAGATCAGGAAAAGTAGTATTCCACAAAAAAGCAGCTTTTAATCCATCATTGGTTCAGTCGAACCGACGAAAGGCCCTCAACAGCAGAGCGGAGATAAAAAGTACACCGTGTTCCACTAACATAAACAGCCTTGCGGCAGGCCGTCAGCGCTCGGTTCTCCCAAAATTCATTTAATTTTTCACCAAACAAAGTTATCCTTGTGACTGACTTTTTTTTATGCAGAAAGAGGCTTTTTTGCTGTTATTAATAATTTTAATTTTATTATAAATTTAGATGAACAAGAGCTGGGAGCAATCCTCCTTACCTCTTCAAAGGTATATTTCTTCAAGGAATTATTCCAGAAGCAAGGAAGAAAAATAAAACTCTTCAACTCAAACTGAGTTTGATGGCTTACTCCACTCTGGAAGCTAATGTCCAAATTTGAAAAAATGGAAATAAATCTGGGCTAAGCAAAAGAGATTCCTCTTTTCTTCAAAAAAGGCAATCCTCTTCAGATTTTCCAAGTCTTCAGAAAAGCTTCCAAAGGTCCAAGTCTTGTCCAGTAAATCCAAAGGTCTTCAAAACCTTTCAGGAACTCAGCAACTCAGCAAATTCTCTTCTTTTCCACAGCTTTTTTATAGCCCAGAGAGGGGGCTTCAGTTCCCCTCCTCAGAAAGTTACATCATTTTGATAGGGCTTCATTGGTCTGTGGTGAGGTAACGTTTTACACATCGTCCACCCTCTGGACAAAGTTTGGTGACATAATGTCTCTTTCAGCTGTCACCCTCCCTTAGCAGAGAATGACTTAATGCCATCTGTCATTTGGGCAAAGTTCCAATTTTTCAGTCAGAACAAGTTCAACTTTCACCTAGATCCTCAACTTTTACCTATATTTACTCAAACTGTGGAAAAACCACTTTTTTAACGTGTTGTGTAATGTTCACAAACTATTTTCAACACCCAGCGGTGGGGCACCTGTTGGTTTGCTGTGAATCTTAAAAGAAAACATGTAAATCACATCCTTATACTCACAATACTATAATCATGCATCTTCAGTTAATTATAGGACATCCAAGAAACACTTTGCTTCAATAAAATTCTGTTTCACAAAAGTTCACATTCCATTTAAAGCTTTTCTCTTTTCTTTTGAAACAAGGCCTGACTTTCTCCTGCAGCCTGCGTCTCAGCTGTTTTTTTATCTGCTTTGACCTAATTCTGTTCAGAGCAAGACCTGCTTGAGTGCATGACAGCATGCTGGTTTAAGGAGAGGCTGTGTGTGTGTGTGCTCTTGCTTTTCTTATCTGGTAAGAGTGAAGCTCACTGCTACAGTCCTTGGGCCGCGGGTGTGCGTGTTAAGGCCTGCTGTTTTCGGCCTGTGTGTGTGTGACCTCGTGTCTGCATCACTCAGTCTTATTTCTTATAGCACAGGGTTAACTGAATATGCCATACAATAATTCAAAGACAGTTTACTAAAATACAAACAAAGCCTAAAAATAAAAAAACACATGTCTTATATGTCTGCTTATAGAGTTTAAAATGCCATAAAAATTAAACTAATCTAGGGTCAAACACCAAGGGATAAAAAGTGTACCATCACACCTTGCTCTCAGCCCTGTGCCAAAGGCAACTTACCATGTGTTGTGTTGGTGTTTTTATATATGTGTATATGTATTGTAAAGGTTTTTGCAGCAGTATAAGTCTGTTTTCAACATAAAAGTCCTGCATATTTTGACACCCTCTCCTTGAAAACAGCCGGTACTGCTCTAACAAGTCCTTTAACACTCATCGTGATCTTCTCGTCATCTGTGTCCACGCCATCTGGGACCCCGAGATGTCGTCGTCAGGTCACGTAGGATCCTTGGTGCCTCTGGACCCTGGATTGCTGTTCGCTTCTTCTCAACCTCCATCATGGTGTAGTCATCCTGGTCGGTTCCACGTGTGCCGCCCGGCTGAGGTGAGGTCATCTTCCTCAGGTCATCTCCTCAGGTCATCTCCGGAGATCCTGTAGTGGTCAATGATTCTTCGTTCTCCCTTGTTGATCGAGCATCAGGATCAGCATTCTCCCTGGCTTCAGACATCCTTCAGGCGAGTAGGCAGCATTGCCATCCACACCTACTGAAGCGGTGGTGTTACATTGAGTCTTCAAGAATCAAGTCAGACTCTGAGTCAATGGGATCAGCTACTGCTGGTCTGACTGGGATAGCGTCGTCAGGTTCTTCCGGCTTAGCTGGGCCGGTTGTATCAGGACATTGTAAATAAGTAAATATGTGAAATAAGTAAATAAGAAAATAAGTAAATAAGTAAACTAAATTCTATATCCTAGCATTAGCAGTGAAGGGTTTTAAGCAATGTTGGTTAAAATGAATGGTTTCTTTCTGCTTTCGGAATCAGACCTCCTGGGTTGTACTTTGGGACTTTGCTCAGTGGCGTTGATTCTAGGCACCGTCTTTTTTGTATGGTGCGGACAGTCTTGACTTTTGGTTAGGTTTTGATGTTCTCCAGTCCGGTTTCTTCTGATGAAAGGAGGGACTTTGTCACAGTCCAGATGAATATTACCCCAAAATTCCCAACGAGGGAGTATGGCTTGGCAGCTGTCGTCCTTCGGTGGGGCAGGATAAATCACTTCAGCCTCCCAATATCCTTGGTGGCATAATCCCATTAGTGGTCTACAACCCCAATCACAGTGCCATTCAGGGGGTTCTTTGTCCAGATGAATCCAGTTACATCTCGTTGTCTTTTTTATTTTGTGATGCAGGAGCATTATCCAGGTCACAATTCCTTCAGGCAAAATCAGTAGATTGATTACCTTGAAGTGGGGTTTGTCTGGCCCCGTTAGGTTCTCAGCTTCTACTGCTGACACCCATTCAGGGGTGTTTCCCAGCCGGTACATCCAAGCTGGATAGCCTGCTAGTCTTACTCTTTCCCAGGTCTTGGTAAGATTTTCAACAGTTTCATTTCTGTCCCATGGTACGAAGATGTCTCTTTGCGTGGTGTCCCAGCAGGTCATGTTTGCATATTTGGATCTCCCATGGGAGACTTTTACATGCGTCAGGCTCCATGGTCTGATTCCGGCTTGATACAAAATAACCAACAACATAACTAAGCCTATTAACACTACGAATCCCCGCAGCAGGGTTCGTAGACAAGTTGCTTTATCCATTCTCATAATCCTTAAACAGTCCTTAGGTCGGTTAGGGGTCGCCATATCTTCATAGATGTATGGTACATCTTCATAGATGTGTGGATCTGCATCGCTAACTGAATCATCTCGACTTTGTCTCCTTTCCAGGTGAGTCATTGTTGAGAGAGTTTCTTTTCAGACTTCGTTTCTTTCAGCTCTGGGCTTCCTCTTCGAGCGCCTGTGAGCTATGGTCACTTGATCTTTGAGGAGCTCCAGATACTGTATAGTGGAGAGGGATGTGGCCATCCAGGTTGCAGTCTTTACCACACCCACTTCCACCGAATCACCAGCCATTCGGTAGGTTCAGGCTGGGGTCCTTCCAGGTGCCATTTCTGTTGGGGTTTGGGTCCCCATCTCAATTTGATACTTATTCCTTTTATCGTCAGGTAGACCACATTAAATATCCATGGTGAGGTTGGAGGACAAAGCTTAGGGTGATATTCTTCTTGAGGTTCATCCAAATGAGACTTTCTGGTATTTTTGGCGATCGGTCTTGAGTCTATTATGTCTTTCTCTGTCACTGCTCTTCTATGGGGTTTTGCATGCTGCATGGTGTGAGCTGGTCAACCATCTGCGGGCGTTCCAGATTGCCAATGTGGTCGCATTTGACTCTCACTGGGACTTGGCCCTCTTTTCCTTTCACACGTCCTTTGTACAGTTCCACGCAGAGAGGAGATGGGTGTGGCAATTCTGGTCTCAACCCTCTCCACACCCACTTCCATTGGTAGACCCCCCAACATGCAGGTTCAAGCTGGGGGCCTTGCAGCCCACAAAAAGGTTCGTCAGATGGGTCCTCACCTCTTCGGCGCTGTTCCTCCGCCTCCCACAGTCTCTGTCTGAACATTTCCATGGATTTTCTTCCATATTGCACATAGTGTTCACCCCATTCTTCCAACGCTGTTACCGTACTGACAAGTGGGTGTCCTCTGTACGATACAGTCATCCTGTAAGCCATTCGTACTGGGTACTCTTCCCAATCGTTGATGGGCGTGCAGACTCGATCACACAGCATTCGTAGGGGCAACTCAGTGTTTTCAACCACTATTTTGTTTGGGTTAGTTTCCCGGTTGTAGATGCTTATTTTCATAGCTCGGCTTGTTGTCCAAACCTCCAACTCCCCTATGGAGATCTCGCAGAAATGTGTTTGATGTGACTCTCTGTAATTATGGCCCCATCTGATTTTGAATTGCATTCCAAGTACTTTTAAATAGACAACATTGAAGATCCATGGTGTCCCCATTGGGCTGGGGTTGTATGGCATTCTCCATGAGTCTTTTGTTACTGCGTAGTCAGTGATACCCCTAAGAGACCCTTTAGTTAGGTCTTTGCTCCTGTAGAACATTGTACATGAGCCGTAGTAATTTTTGTTTCTGTTAAAGTTCAAGGTGTAGTCTTTTTTGAGACGGTCTAACTTTACCAATTCGTTCCATACAATTAGAGCTGGTTGATACGGTCCTCTCCTGGATCGTTGAATCAGCAAATTCCACACATAAGTGGGTGCCCCGTCCTCTGAGTCCGAGTCATCGTAAAGCGGGTCCCTGTCCCAGGACCAGCATGTTTCGATGATTTTTGCAGATTTTATATTATCCCTCCCTTTCCAAATATAATTTGGACACCTTATGACTTGATTTAATGATTCACTACCTTTTCTCCTGCGATGAGATCCCTAGATGATTCTAGCGCCCCGTCGTTCAGTTTTTAGTTGTCCATTTCCTTGTTCGTGTGCTTCCATTTCCTCAGAAATGTCTTGCTGGCCCAAGCGTTCAGCACACTTCGCTTTTTCTGTTTTACTTGGGTTGGGACTTTTCTGTGTCTTCTTTATTGTCTTTGATCAGCTGTATCGTAGCTCCCACCGAGTACACTCCTCTGTATGGTGCCACGACCATCCGTACCGAGACTTTAATCCACTGGGTGGAGTCAGGTCTTATGGGCGTGTCTACCCTTTGTGCCTCGTTTGACAATTTACACAGTACTTCACCATAGTCCCCTCCCACTTACAGGTACAATCTTCTGGGCCTCTTTAACTCAATTCCCATTGTGTGAAGATCATTACCCCTGGTAAAACTGTAGTCCTACTTTTCCCACAAATAAAGGTATCCACCTTTACTGGCTTCAGTTGTACTCCTGTACATCTTTTTTCACCTCAGCTCTGAGGGGCTTATTTTTTTCATCTCTTTTTGTTTCTTCGCCTTAAGTTTGAGGGGCTCACAGTTTCATTTTATTTTTTTCTTCGCCTCAGGTTTGAGGGGCTTATCTTTTCGTTTTTCTTCACCTCAAGTTTTGAGGGGCTTATCTTTTCCTGGTCCTTCCCACCAAATGGGTAGGCCAGTAGGTTCCATGTTGACTTCACAGCTGTTTTGCAGCTTTAATCAACTTGATCATTTCGCATTCTGCTGACAGGTATCTTCTCTTGGCGTACTCCAAGGTCTTCAGAGCCCTACCTGCCCAAAGCTCTGAGGTTGTTCTTCTTAAGATAACTCCCCCGCATATAGTGGCCATTCTACGATAGGGGAGCATGGTACTTGGTTCATTGGCCATAATCCGGTTTCTGGTTTGGAATTAGCTAGGAATTGGCTTCAGTTGCTCTATTTTTTGGATTCCCTTCTTTGTTAACACAACCGTGTTATTGTCTTGATAGAAACACCGTTGCCTTCTTGTTTTTCTTACTGTTAACAAGTGCCACCTGTGACACCTGTTAGCTTGTTCATCCACTCGGTGCCCGCGACGTCCTACGTTATATTGACCACATACCACATAGTCCTGCAGTACCTTGCGAATTTGCATCATGGGAATCCAGAGCTCCTGATTCTCCAACTCCTTACGTGTAGGTTGTACGCCCGTATGACCAAGCCCGTCATGAACGCCACGCACAACCTCTAACACGTACCCCTGTGGGACCCTTCGGCCCGCCGGGGGTTCTTTCCCACTTCTCGATCCCGACAAAAACGATCTTTCTCTGTTGCACATAACGGTCCACTTCTTCATTGCCCTGCCAGTAGTTTCCTTCTTTAGTGTGAGATTTTTGGTGCTCCACCTCTAATTGTAGATTCAACTTTATTTCAGCTATTTTTTTCCCACAAAGCTGGTGAGCCACCAATTTTCCCTTAGCACTTTCAAATCCATTTTCTTCCCAAATGGATAAATCCTCTTTCAGGGCTTGAGCACAGTAATGACTGTCGGTCACTACTCGTGATGTTTTTATTTTTCTGTGAGTTAGTTCAAGCAATCCTTCCAGTACTGCTATAACTTCTCCAGTCAGAGCACTTCCTGGCACTCTCTCCCTTCTATTGGGTGTATGGTTTTCGGACCTATATTTCCGCAGTTGTTTTAGAATCTAGCCACAGAGGCTGACTTAATGATTTGCTTCAACTTCTCTTTCCCAGCCGGGGAGAAGTCGCTCTCATTCATTCTTTGTTCTGTTACTTTGGGGATATTTACAGGTTTTTGTACGGTCCTGTTTGCCAATTGAACCGTAAGGTGTCCTATTGTTTTTAGGTTTTTGCGGGTCATAGACACCTCTGCTCCAGGGTCTATTAGGTAAGGTTCTCCATCCACTTTGGCATAGATTTCGTCACCGTCCCAATAAGTATTATCCAGGGTGACCCGCAACCTTTCTGCCATTATTCAGCTGGTCCCCCATCCCTTCTCAGTCGGAATTCATGAAGGGCCTTTCTTTCATCAGGGGTCATTTTAGCATACTCTTCTGAGGGCACATAATTGCCCCTTTTTTGAGGTGTTGTGTTAGCTGCTGTAGCTTGAAATCTCCTTTGTTGTTGGTTTCCATAATTCGGTTCTGACTGGGGACTCGCGAGTCGTTCCTTGTACGATGGTTCTGGCTGTCTTTGAGGCCCTTTGTATTGTTGTTGTTGTTGAGGGGCCCTAGGGGCTGCTTTTGGTTGTTTCAGGCTTTGTTTCATCTCGGTTTTTCTCTTTTCATCCCAAAACTGTTGTTCTAGGTCATAAGACTTTACTGCCTGATCAATTTGGGTAATCAAGGTCTCATTGGGCATTTTAGCAAAGGTCACTTCTCCTCTTCTCCCCCTTGTCACAGCCCTCAGAGCTTTAACGAATTTCTTTGGAGGAATTGTTCGTTTGAGTTGATACCAGACTAATGTGAGGCATTGTCCCTGATCCATGCGTGCTTTTGCCCGTTGGATTTGAGAATCCTCATCATCTAGATCCTCTAGAACCAGCCTTTCATAGTGTTTCTGGGCTGACTCTTCTTTGCCAACTGGGTTTGCGGTGACATGACCCAGCCACAGTTTTCTTGCTGCGTCACATTCGGTGGAGCTGGTTTCCATAGGCCATACGTCTTTAATGTACTCCTCAACAGTTTCCTCAGGCCATTTTTCCCTCACCAAGGTTTTCAGCATTTTGTACTCACGATAACTGTCGGCATCCGAGCTGGAGATTTGGCGTTGTTCAGCCCGCCGAGGTTCTGGGACTGAATGAGACTTGTAGTACCCCTACCCCTTCTTGACCTGGTACTTCCTCTCCATCATCTGATATCTAATTTCTCGTGTTCATACCTGTGTCTTTGGCATATTTGTAAGCAGCCGTTTTCAATCTCCTCAACAGTACATCATGCACTATCGCCACATAAGCTGTTCTGAAATTGCTGGTTAGGGGTTGGTGAGCAACCAAGGTAGGGAATGTAGGCATCATTAAAATGTTAGCCCACTCTCCCAAGGTGGCCTCAACTGTCAATCCCACTTTTTCTTCCAACCTGCCTGCCCACACTGATGGAATTTCATAGTAATTCTGGTCAGCTTCAGGGATGTGGGCACGGCGTCCATCACGGGTTCGTATAGGACCCCATCTTAGGTCTCTAGCCATTTTTTCTGATGCCTTGTATACATCTATTATTTCAACTGCTTTCTTTCGTCCTTGTCTTTGCCCTGCTCTCAGTAACTTAGTTGGTAGGCCCGATTGGCCCGCTGTTGATTCTAAGCTAGCAGTATCGTCATCATCAGTGCTTTCCTGACTCAGACCTGTGTCTGGTTCCTCCTGGGGGCTTTCGTCATTGCTCTCTTCACTGTCTGCATTCAATGATTGTATTGTTTTGAGCGGTCCGTGCTCCGACCTTTCTTCTATTGGATCTGCGCCACTCCTTCTTTTTCTGGTGACTGGATTATTAAGATCTTTCCCTGAGGGTTTAGTTATGGCCATCTTTGTTTTCCATGCATCTTGTGACCTTGATGGTTTTTCTCTATCCTCTTCCCCAGATTTCAAAGGTCCTTTGTTCGGCTCTTTTTCTTTCTTTGTTATAGTGACCAGCACCCTTGCTCTCCGGTCTTCATGCAGGTGAGTGGGGGTCACTATAACCAGTTCCCGTAACGCGGCTTCGACCGGCATCCCTTTCGCCAGATATGTTGATGCATTGACAGCAACACATTCAGCTATTTCCCACTGAAGATCGTGGGACCGCAACCCATCTATGCTCATTACTACGCGCCTCAGGTTGTGTGTGATTGCTAGGTTTACCCCCTTCTCGATGGCTTCTACCATTGTTTTCATGTACCCGTCATTACTTTCTGCCTCTTTATAGCTTTTAATTGGCACGTGTATAATGGCATAATATGAGAGGTTAGCACCGCTTGTCAGGCTCCCGTTTGGCTCGGAACCTACTGTTTGTGCCCATAACTGTTCAATTTCACATTGGTATTCTTGGCCAGCCAACTTGTGTAGGATCTTCTTAAAGGTGGCATTGTGAACCTTAAATTGGTGGTCTGTGAATATCAATAACCCATCGGCATCCAAGGTCCAAGGACTTCCGATCAGTCTATATACTTTAAATCCATTTTGGAAGTTTATGACTTGAGCCTCCTCGGGCACTGATCGGAGGGTCTTCTTCATCAGGGGTCTTGGCGTTTCACTTGTACGCTTAGGATTTTGTTCTTTATCTCCTTGCCCATGATGAGAGTGGCTTTTTGGTCTTGCTCCCAAGTCCTGATGAGATGTCCTCCCGGGGCCACAAAAGTTTTTTTGTCCTCACCCGTATGGCCAAAACTGGGTTCATGTCTTGGTTCAAGATGGTTCTCTTTTGCTGTACATTTCTTGTATGCTTCTCCGGTTATTCTTGAAGGGTCCTGGGCAGGATCTACCTGTCGATTACCGAACGACAATTTTCGCAGGAATCCTTTACCCCACTCTTCGTTTCTTACCCACTGTTTTTCCATCTGTTTCACCAAGCTCTGTGCAAGATGATCCACGCGGTCTCGAGCTCTTCTTTCATCTTGCCCATTGTCTGAGCTCCATTCATTTTCATCTCTTGTCTCTAGGTTAGTAGCCCAGGACCCATGATTTCCCATTTTCTCTTTTCTGCTTGCTCCCGAATCAGAGTTATAGGTAGGGGTGTTTCTGTATCGGTCCAAATTTGTTCCAGAGCTCCAGTAATCAGGGTTTAGGTGAGATGCTGGGTTTATCGGTCCGCCCATCCCACTAACACCTCGCCCACTAACACCTCGCATATCTGGTTTCACTCCGATTGTGGTGTCGGCCCATGAGGAAAGGGGGTTTGTTTGTCCAGTTGTTAACTCGTTGGTTTCTCACCCCTCTTTCGGATCATTATCTCCTTCTGAATCTCCCGGAGAGTTTGTTTCAGATGCTCGTTCACTCGTCGGCTCAAGTCCTTTGTCTTTCATTCTCTGCTTGTATAGCCCCATTCTGGCTAGCTCTTCTTCATATTCTTTAAACATTGAGGCCGCTTTTGTCCTGGTACCCAAGGTATACCCGTAGAGTCCTGTGGCTTTGGCTAACATTTTCACCAAAGGGTCGTAGTCGATCGTCGGGCTGATCACGGTGTTTATAAGTCCACATCTTGGTGCTTCAATCTGTTGCACCCACCATTTTAACCATAATTTAATTTCTGCTTTGGTTTTTATTTTTGCTGGGTCTTTTAATACTATCATCTGACAGCCATGCTTCACTAATATGCAATAGAGTATACCTTTGTCCTTCATGTATTCCCTCAGGTTTTGTTGTAGAATCGTATCACACACCATTGGGTTACTTTCTCTGAACATTTGCTGAACAAGAGGATGCCAAGTTGTAAAACCTTGGCCATAAAAAAGGACTTGTAGTGATTGCCCTCCGGTTTCTCCTACTGGTTCAGGTTTCTGTTGGTTTGGATTGCCCGTTTTGGATTGATCCTTCATCGTAGCTGCTGTTGCCAACTCGGGTTTTGGTTCAGTTGGATCGTTAATTTTGGACTGGTCCACCAGTCCTACTGTTGCCACTCCTGTGGCCATTTTCCGTTTTTGCCGTCTCGAGTCGTCTGTTCCTCAGAGCCTCCCGGACTCTATACCTTGCGCTTCGGATGGGAACAGACTGTCTGCTTAACTTACCCTTTGAACCATGGTCAGTGGTCCTTAGTAAGCCCTATTTACCCCACCACTGCCTAGTGGTATAAGGGGTACTTAGCTGGTAGCTAGTCCTGCCACAACTCCTCCACCCTGGGAGAGTTGTGGTTTGGTGCTTTGTTCGTCCACTGACGCACGCCTTGTTATCTTGAGTTCTTTATGCTTTAAGCACGTTGGGCGCCATGTCATTCTACGTGAGTGAGGTTAGCCGTAGGACCTTGCAACAAGTCCTCACTCCAGCCTAAAGTTTTAAGTTTTATCCTTGCACACGAGTATTACCCAATGTGTCCGGAAGGTTAGGATTAAGGCTGAGACGAGGTAATTCACTTAGGCTTGTTCACTGTCTACATCTGCACATCACATCCTTTTCTTTCACCCCGATAGATAGCCTGACTTAGCAGAATGGAGTCAGATCGTATCTTCCAGAGAAACGTGCATTAAACGACAACCTTACCCCTTGTAGATCGTAATTATTTCCGGCCTAATAAATTTTAGTATCTTGGAAAGTAAGATCCTAGGATGTTGTTTATCTCTTTTTGGCTAATACAACCATTCAAAACCTCCAATAATTTTGTTGTTATTTTGAACCAAGTTTACCATCATTGAATATCAAATGACTAAATGAAAAATCCAAATTTGTACATTTTATGTTTCTTTAATTAATATTTGCAGGGGATTAACAGCATAAGCACTTCTTACTACAGAAAAGATTTCATCAAGTTACATGACTTGCATTCAAAGAGTTAAAAGATTCAACAGCTCACCAAAGATGTCCACCACACGCTGGCTTTTGAGATATTTTCAGTCTTTAATTAAATTTGAGTTGTAATCCATTCAATAATTTGTATAATTTTCAAAAAGTTGGTTTGTTCCACAATTATCTGATTCTAATCAAAACTGTTTAATTCCATCCAGGTAATCTTGTTGTGTTCCAACTTGTGTTTTTATTTCCACTTACAAAACTTGTTTTGTAATCATCCACTTTAGGAAAAACTTGTTTTGTAATCCCACCAGGGAAATCTTCAGGTAATCCTGTTATAATCCAGTCAGAAAAGTCTGCACTTCCAGCAGACTGAATAACTTCGTTGTGATTCCACAGAAAAACCTCCAGGTAATTCTGTCGTGTTAAAAATCCCAGTTGTAATCCATCAAAACTGTTCAGGGCTAAAAAATCTGGTAATCCTTTTAGGCAAATCAATTATTCCTCAAAAGTGTAATATCCATTCAAAGATATTGTAATCCATTCAGTTGTTCTGCGATGCTGATGAACAAGGCCTTCAAAGCAGGCCTGAGGCTAAAATTAGAACATCGTGTTCTCCTGGCTTTCCATCCAAGGTCAGTCAGCTTCTAGCTGGCAGGTCCCCGCTCTGGGGTCGGTCTCGGATGACCCAAAACAGTAACTTAATTAATAGTTGAATTCAATCAAAGAGAATTTGTTTGTTCCACAAATAAAAAAAATACTTTCAGATCAGGAAAAAATAGTATTCCACAAAAAAGCAGCTTTTAATCCATCATTGCTCAGTCGAACCGACGAGAGGCCCTCAACAGCAGAGCGGAGATAAAAAGGTACACCGTGTTCCCACAACGTAAACAGCCTCGCGGCAGCCCGTCAGCACTTGGTTCTCCCAAAATTCATTTAATTTTTCACCAAACAAAGTTATCCTTGTGACTGACTTTTCTTTATGCAGAAAGAGGCTTTTTTGCTGTCATAATAATTTTAATATAAATTTAGTTGTGGATAAAACTGGGAATACTGTATATCCTACCTTTTTTTGTCAGAAAGTGCCACAAGGGATTTCCAAAAGAATAGGAAAATTTATTCCATCTCTGAAGCTGGTCCAATTTTGAAGGATTTGGAAATATCCGGGCTGAGAGGCAAAAGTTATTCCTTGTTGGTCAAAGAAAAATCCTTTTTCAGATAATCCATCTTCTTCTTTTCAGCTTCCAGAGTTCAGTCCATGATCCACAAGAGTTCTTCAAAAGTCCAAAACTCAGCAAAATTTCTCTTCTCAAACAGCCTTATTTATAGTCAAGAAAAGGGTTTGACCCCCACTTATTCTAGACCATATGTCATCTTCCTGTCATTCTATTGGTCAATGGTGAGGTAATATTTACACCTCCTCCCAGCCCCCGGTCAGCTCTCACTAAAGCAATGACATCATCTTGCTCTTTTTCTCACCCTCCCCTGGCCGGGCCAGTCTGGTCAGAAAGGGTTTCAACTTTCACCCACATCTGTCAACTTTTACCTACATTTACTCAAACTGTGGAAAAAACACTTTTTTAACATGCTGTGTAATATTCAAAACTATTTTCAACACCCAGCAGTGGAGCACTCTTTGGTTTGCTGTGAATCTTAAAAGAAAACATACAAATCACATCTGAAAAAGCTAAGTCTGGTCCTCTGGACATTCAAAAAATAAAACAAAACAAAGCAAAAAAAATGTAGAAACGTTTCGTCTTTCGTCCGAAAGACTTCCTCAGTCTGAGTTGCTGTGTTCAGCTCAGTCTTATAAATAGCACCCTCCCACAGTGATCAACCAGTTGGCTGATGACAGCCTGAAACCAGCTGCTCACATGATCAAGGAGGGCCATCAGCCTAACAATGGATCATTAGCACCCTGATGGTTGTTTGCTATTCACAGAGGGCTGAGTGATACTAGCAATAACAGCATTGTAAGAGGGAGACAGTTGAACCCGGAGGCCTCCACCCCTGTTTAATGATGGACGGTTTCTTTTCACAAAGATGGCCTCCTTTACTCCTCTCTCAAACCATCGTTCCTCTCTATCAAGGATGTGAACATCTTCATCCTTGAAAGAGTGACCGCTGGCGTGGAGATGAGTGTAGACTGCAGAGTCCTGACCTGATGATGTTGATCTTCTGTGCTGGGCCATCCTTTTGGCCAGTGGCTGTTTAGTTTCCCCGATATAAGACTGATCACAGCCCTCCTGACACTGAACAGCATACACAATATTACTCTGTTTGTGCCGGGGGACTGGATCTTTGGGATGAACCAGTCTTTGCCGTAATGTATTTTGGGGTTTAAAAGCCACTGGGACGTTGTGTTTAGAGAATAAACGTCTCAATGTCTCTGAAACTCCCGCAACATACGGAATGACCACTGGTCTGGGTCTGGGTTCCTTCTTTTCACCTGATGGCTGGCTGGAGTCCTGTTTGGGTTTCTTCTCTGCTTTCAGGAAGGCCCAGTTAGGATATCCACATTTCCCTAGAGCCTGTTTTGTGTGTGATTTCTCCTTCTGTCTGGCTCCTAAGTTAGTGGGGACGCTGTCTGCTCTGTGATACAGAGTCCTGATGACTCCTAACTTGTGCTCCAGAGGGTGATGGGAGTCGAACTGTAAATACTGGTCTGTGTGGGTGGGTTTGCGGTACACATCAGTTTGCAAATTTCCTCTATCAGAAACTGAGACCTCACAGTCCAAGAAAGCCAACCTGCCATTTTTTACATCTTCTCGTGTGAACTTGATATATTTATCCACAGAGTTGATGTGATCAGTGAAATGTTGGACTTCCTGAGATTTAATTTTAACCCAGGTGTCATCAACATACCTGAACCAATGACTTGGTGGTCTCCCTGAAAAGGAAGTCAAGGCTTTCTTTTCTACCTCCTCCATGTACAGGTTGGCAACAATAGGAGAAACTGGCGACCCCATAGCACACCCATGTTTCTGCCTATAATATTGCTCCCCATATGTGAAGTAGGTTGACTGCAGGCACAGTTTCAAGAGTTGACACAGTTGCTCTGTGGAAAGTGTGGTCCTGCTGTTCAGAGTGGTGTCTGATTTTAACCTTAAACAGACCACCTCTACTGCTTCATCAACAGGAATGCACGTAAAGAGTGATGTGACATCAAAAGAGACCATTGTTTCATCAGTCTCCATGATGACACCCTTCACCTTCTCCACAAAGTCCATGGTGTTCTGTATGTGGTGTTCTGAGCTGCCAACTAAAGGGATGAGTACAGATGCCAGATATTTGGAAACATTGTAAGTGACCGAGTTAATCATGCTAACAATTGGTCTTAAAGGTACACCTTGTTTGTGGATTTTGGGTAAACCATACAGACTGGGTGTGGCCTCCCCTGGGTACAGTCTGTGGTACAGAATACTGTCAATAGCCTTGTCCTGCTTTAAAATTTTCAGGCAATCTATCAACTTCTTCTTGTAACCACTTCCTGGATCTCTTTTCAGCGGTTCATAAGTGGTTACGTCACTAAGGAGTGACATAACTTTCTCATGATAGTCTTTCTGGTTCAAAATCACTGTGCACCTTCCTTTGTCTGCTGGGAGAATTATGATGTTTTTGTCCTTGCTAAGAGTGTTGAGTGCATCTTTCTCTTCTCTACTGATGTTGGAAGGTGGTGGTTTAGCATTACTGAGACAGGCTGAAACTTTGACTCTGAGTTGTTCTGCTTCAAACTCTCTAATTTTGTTGTTACGGATGGCTGACTCAGTGGCTGTGATCATCTCTACTAGAGGAATTCTACTTGGTGCCACTGCAAAGTTTAGTCCCCTGGCAAGAATCTCTGTCTCCGGCTGGGTGAGCTGTCTGTCAGATAAATTCTTCACCCACGTCTCTGTCTCCCTGGCATGTAGCTGTGTAGTGGAGTGTTGCCTTACACCACATATGTCAAAGTGGCGGCCCGGGGGCCAGATCCGGCCCGTGAAGCAATTATTTATGGCCCCCTGGATGATATTTAATAACTATTAGAGCCGGCCCGCAAGCCACAGAACACCGGCAACTGGATCTCAGATGTTAACAAGGTGAAATGTCCGTTGCTAAGCTTCATTCTAACTCCGGCAGAAGTGGTGGAGGTGACATGTCCGCTGCTCAGCTTCATTCTAACTCCGGCAGAAGTGGTGAAGGTGGGGGGTGGGAGGAGTGACAATATTCGAATGCGCAGCAACGCTTTCCTCAGCCCTCCCCATCTTGTATTCTCACAGACATAGTCTCGCAAGTTTTGGGTGCGGTGACTCACGAGACTTTAAGACAGCAGTGGAGCTATCGGTGCGTGAGAGCGCTGTGGAGTGAATGTCAGTACGCAGAAAACATGGATGGAAAACTAGCGAACAAGCAAACGAAAACTTATTATTTTCACACAGAGTGGGAGGAGGAGTATTTTTTTGTTTATTCTAATTCGAAGCCTATTTGCCTCATCTGTAATTCGAGTGTTGCCTTACCCAAAAAGTGTAATTTGGAGCAGCATTTCAAGACGATGCACAAACGGTGAGACAGCTGTC
>JBBPBX010041428.1:0-28870 GCA_038048925.1 Garcialebias charrua
AGAGCAGTTGGCCAGGTTACTTCTTGTTGTGCCATTAACTCTGAAATAGTTACTGAATCAAGTGTTTACTTAAGTAGGTAAAACTAGATATTTAACAACCCGTTAAAATACACCAGAATGCAGGAAATGGTAGCCTGGCCCTCGCCTTCCTGCACAGCTCCGCTCAATTCTCATTTCCCTTCACTGCTCAGTCTGGGACTTCTCCCATAGACAACAATTTCTCCGGCTGATTTTTGACCGGACCAATCAGAGAACAGAAGGGGCGGAGTTTTTGGCCCCTAACCCACGCCCCCACCTGTCCCAGCGCGCAGCCAGCGAGCATTCGCATGTTCTCATTCAAAGCGATGCAAAGCGATGCAGGACTGTTTTATATGTGACACAAATGTATTAATTTCCCCTTCTTAATCCCTTATCTGGAGTTTTCTTTTGTTTTTTTGGCCAAAAGTCAAGTGATCGCTCCCTCCTCCCTCCTCCTCCTCCTCCTCCTCCTCCTCTCCCTCCACTATGAGGAAATGCCTCAGGTTGTCACGAGATAATTAAACTTGGGTTTTATGTTGCTGCCCGAGTCCCTGCAGATTTTCTGGTCTTTTGGTGTGCTGGACCAGCGATCCATGGTTTTATTTTATTTTTTTAGAACGTTTTATTAACATATAAACACAGAATATGCAGCGGCAGGCTGCAGCGAGAGAAAATGCTGCAGGAGGCGAAGCTGAAGTCAAGTTCACCAGAGCAGGAAACAGATCATATATGGCTCTGAGGAGGAGGGAGCAGAATGCTTTTCCCTGTTCAAAATGTTTTTAAGATCCAATGTTTTTGTTCCTCAGCAGAGGCCACGCCTCCAGCAAGAATCGGTTCTCTATGGAGAAAGTCCAGACCCTAGTACGAAGCGAAGTGAAGGACAAGAGTCTGATTTTAACCAGGCTAAGGAAATGGCATCTACTTTATAAAAAAAATTCTGGGGGAGGACCCCAGAGCCCTCACCAGTGTGACATCCCCCCCACTCCCCATCAAAAATGCTTCTGACATCAATGGTCACTGCGTTATTCAAGCCAAGATCAAAGTCAAAGTCAAAGTCAACTTTATTGTCAGAACTGCAATATGTACAGGACATACACAGGATTGAAATTGCGTTTCTCTCAGTCCCTCGGTGCAACAGTAACCATCTAAACACTAAACACTAAAACATTTAATAAACATAAGCATAAAATAGTAAAAGTGTAACACTGTCCTGAGTTTTTTCATAGTAGTATAAAAGTATGAAAATTTACACCAACACTGAAACACCAAACACCCCTAAAACACCAAACACCCAATGAACATAAGCATAAAATGATTTTAATAATAATTGGTCGTGATCTACAGTGGACCAGTCCGAGGCATGAAACTCCAGGGCTGAAAATGAGTCCCACTCCTGCCCTGTCTGCAACTAATAAACTTTTGAATTCAACCCAATTCAAATAGCCACTACAGCTAATTGACACTAAAAACACAAACATGGTTATAACTAAGACTGGATGTACTGTACCTGATAGTTTCTTCTAATCATCACTTTGAGCTCCAACCAGGGCCGGCCCAAGCCTCCATGGGGCCTAAGCAAAATTAGGTTTGGGGCTCTCTATTTCTCTTAATAATGTGGATTACTGCAATCAAGAGTCAGATGATCAGATCATTCACCCACCTAACAAACTCATCGCAACTCTGACAGCCCTGTTTACATTACCCTATATGTATATACTAAAAGTAAAAAAAAAAAAAAGAAAAAAAAAACAGTATGCAATGTATTGTACAGCAAAAGTGTCATCTGGCTTATTATCGTTGGTTCCAAAGAACTGCAGCAGTAATGTTCACATTTTTTTGTAGTGCAAGATCAACAACAAACAGATAAAACGACTTAGATGCATGAAAATAAATTTAACTGTGCAAAAACAGACAAAATAAAATAAAAATATCAAGGAAATCCTTAAATAATGCGAATTAACAATTACCGGTACTTGAAACCACATAAAATGGTTTAAAAAAAAGATAAAGTTGAATAATTAGTTCTTAAAACTATGTAAATGTATGCAATAATTTGCAAAAGCTGAACTTAAAATATTAAATGGAATCATAGAAATCATTACTTAAAAAAAAAATTCCACTTAGGGGGTCCCCTAGTGGCCCCGGGGCCCTAAGCAGCCGCTTAGTTTGCTTATGCCTTAGGCCGGCCCTGGCTCCAACAGATTGTATGAGATCCTTTTGTTGAAATTCTGACATGCAACATGTATTATTTCAAGGAGTGTTGGTTTCTTTTTATTTTGTTTTGGAAAAGTAAAGAAGCTTAAACATTTTTTACTTTAATAAACTAGATTTCAATTTTGAGGAAGGTATTAACCATATTTAGGAAATGTGTTTTCATTTCTGGTTTAAGGCATGAGTTGGAGAAACGAGTCAAGTGGACATTTTGGAATTATTTCAAGTTTTCTTTCTCTCCTTATCAATGATGAGCTTTACTTTTTAAAATTCTCCCTACAGCTCATCTTTGTATTTCTGGTATCTTCTTACTTGTGATTGTGGGCACATAAATCAAACAACTGTCTTCAGATCTTTGCTGCAATCAACCTCACACCTCTGACCGAAGGGCTTTAGCGTTTCTCAAGTTGATTGATTGCATCCTGAGAAGTTCAGGAGAATTTCTTAGCACACAGCAACTCTCGCCCATCAGGCATTAGCATTTCACTTAGACATATCACCCTGGGCCATCAGTTCCTAAACATCAGCTGAAACAGACCTGTTTTACTCTAAAGCTTGCGACTACACTGCTTTGAACACTACATTTAGGTTTTATCACTGGGCTGATGTAGGCATCGTACTGTAAGCCTTAGCAAGTTGGTGCAACCTCAACGGAAGCACATGACCTTAATGATAAATATGACCCATTTAGACAGATTTAAGATCAGCAGTCTCCAGGGCAAAGACGTGGATGCAACATCAGGACAAACAGCTGCTGAATAAGCAGTCCAACTGCCCTCAAGTTGTCTTCACAGACGTAGTCTGTGATTAAGAATGTTTAGACAGCTTAAGGTCAAAATCATGGAGCAGTCCCAATGCAAGCATCTCATCAGGAGACGTTGGAAGTAAACGACCAGTTCAGACGTACGAGGGCCGGAAGGACTCTGTGCACCTGGGAGGCTGGTAATATCTTTATCAGACGCATCGTCAAAAGGTAAAGCTGTTTACAAACGTACCTGGGATTTAGCCGAAGTCGGATGGAAAGTGTCATCTCTGGTTACACTCGAGATAAATAACTTAATCTCTCCAACCTCTTATTCCTCCTTTTCCCTTTCCCTCTCAATCTTAAGCTGGAAACTATTTTAAGCTGAAGAGCCCCTCAGACTAAATATGTGTAACATCTAGTATTTATGTCTGTTGTGTTAAATCAAGTGTGCTGACGTATTTGAATTGAAAGAAAGTGAAATCATGTCAATCAAGTGTAATGGTGTTAATTTAGTTGATTTATTTTAAATAAATGATAGTGTCTCTTTGACATATCAAACTAAGTTAACGTGTCCATTGTCACTTAATGGCTCTGTTTATTTATCCATCATAAAGATCACAGAAATATTGAATAAACTGAAAAAGAAGAGAATCCGTGAAATTACTATTCAATCTGAATAAGTAAATTAAGGTAAAAAGGAGGTCAGTATTAAACTGACCCCCTCTAAACCCTTTACATAAACATTGACTTGGCATTTTTAACTACATTCTTTATTCTTTGTAGATTACTACACGACTGTAGGTAAGCTAAGAGGCTGTGTCAGGCAACAAGTAGAGTTACGTTTTGGACTGATGAGATAAACATTGGACCACACAGCAGCAAAGTAGGAACTATATAAATCAATAGAAGTCAACATCTGATGAAAAATTTCCTAGGTTTATATTTATTCATTCAGGCAAGTGTGCCATTCATTTACATTGAATTAAACTTGTACTGCACTCAGCCTACACACAGTTCTTGTCTTCATCTTGTGCATTGTCTTTCTGTGTCCACATTATTATATGTATAATGTATAGTTCTGATCAGCTAAAAAAAAATTGTAAAAAATATCTTATAATAGGGTTCTGACTTACTGACTGATATGCCCATTGGCAAGAAGGGTAGCAATTATGGGCCTTCCACTACTGTCTGTCCTGGGCCAGCATCTGGATGGTACCCAGGTATGGGTTAGGGTCATCTCTACCTCTTCTGTTCCTCACAAGGTGTTTTTTGGTCTGTGTCTCTTACTCTATCCCTTTGGTGTCCAATGCAGGGCCATATGGGTAGGTTCTTTCCTAAGCACATGCTCAGTCCACCTCCACCTTCTCTTTAAGATGATGGTCTGCAAATTGTCTTGACAACAAGTAAGCCGTTTTTCATTTGAGACGATGTTGGACCACAAGATTCTCAAGATTCTTCTCAGGCTCTTTGCGTGAAAAATGGAGAGCTTGTTAAAGTTGTTGGCAGTCATCTTGCAACAAGGCGCACAGCTCTGGTACAGCTTCAGCTTGGGCTTTATGCTGTACTGCTGGGACCTCTAAACATATCTAAGCATTCTAAAGCCATTTAAATAGTGTCAATATGGGGAAATGAACTTTTGACAAACTAATCAGCAAGCAGCTAGTATGAGCAAAACCTCAGTGGAGTGCTGCCATCTTAAAATAACTCCAATCCAACATCTAAACTCCAGCTGTCAATGCAAACACCGGCATCAGCTTCATGTTAGACAGTTATTCTTGCAAAAATATTATGATATGCCTGTTGGAAGGGGTACAGCTCTGCTGCTGCATCTATTTATACATAACCAAATAATTAATCTAAATAACTGATGGCAGTGAAGGGGCTTATAAAACATTGCTGCAAGAACCAGAAGTACATTTTTTGGTTCAAAAATCAGTCTACAACAGGTAAGATATTAATTGCTCATATTATTACAGTATTGTATATTCTTCCCACATAATGCACACTTCAAATGATCTGAACTATCCCAGAAAGAAAAATTTAAGACAAAGTGGTGTCATCAGAATGACACATGCTGCAGAAGTTGGCCACCACAGCTAGAGGCGTTATTATTGATGAGCTGTCAGTTGTGGTTTTCAGGTGCAGCCTTGGCAGACTGCCTTCAGCTAACTGAGGGCTGCTTTATTATGGACTGTCTTTCAAGTATATAGATTGTGGAAATTGTACTTGGAAGTTTTAGATATGCACAAAGGCAAAAAGGCTTTGATAGTTACTGTATGTTGTCTACTTAAAACATATCAGACACATTGATTTTTTAAGATGTTTTTTTTCTTTATAAATACAATACAGTACATTTATTTGTGACCTGTTTTTCTAACAACACTTCTGGGTAATGTATTGGCCGAGAGTGTCATCCAAACCAGTAAAAAGGACTCTGTGATGCTGGGAATGGATCAATTCAGAGTAAAGACAGTGAAACACAATATATAACTGAATCTGGTCATCGATTAAAAAAAAAAGTAGTTTTCCAAACTGAATAATTCAAAAACCCTTCTTCAAACCGAGTGAGAATACAGAAAGGATACCAGGAACAGAAAGGCCTTTTAAATAGCTGTTTAATGAATCATAGATCAGCTTGGTGTCTGATAATTTACAATATTCTGAACAATATTTGAAATTTTAAGAATGGAATGAAATGAGAGCCATTAAATGAAAGTTGATTTCGTAGTGCGCAAATGAAGTGCTTTTAGTTATGAGACGTTTGACATTTGCACCTTTTAGAGAACGTAAATCAATTTCACATTAAGGCCATTATTTTAAGAAAATTGTGGACTTAAGCCATAAATGGCCAGTTTATGAGTTCAATAGGCAGTTTGATAGAAAAGGCTCAGATTCCCCACTGATTGGATTGTCACTTAGAGGGAGTGCGGGTTTATTGCATTCACTGATGTGGTTCAATATAAACTGGAGGTCTTCACAGAAAAGCAAGAGCTGAAGGATTTGTCTTTTGTTCTTTACGTGTGATCCCTCAGTTAACAAAGAAGGAAAGTTGTGAAAGTGACTAATATTCAATTTGTGTTTAAAACAAAGCTTTATTAATTTTGGTGACACTAAAGGTGATTTTCAGATTTTTTTTAAGGGGATTTAATGTATACATGAGATCTAGGATCTGTTGAATAAGTATAAATATCTTTGGCAGTAGTATTTGTGGGGAGGCTGTGTCTGAGTGGTTAGGGCAGTTGTCCTCCAATGCAAGAGTTGGGGGTTTGAGTCCACCAGCAGTCACATGCCGAAGTGTCCCTGGGCAAGACTCTGAACCTCTCATTGCCTCCGATATGTGTCCCATCAGTGTATGAATGTGATAAAGCACAGATTTTTCTTTGTATAGATCTACATAAAGCACAGAACTGATTAGGGATACACAGTATTATTGGCATGGTATCGGTCCATTCATCCATCCATTATCTTCCGCTTGTTCCGAAGTCAGGTGCAGGGGCAGCAGCTTGAGCAGGGAGATCCAGACTCTTTCCACAGACACCTCTTCCAGCTCTTCTGGGAGGATTCCAAGGTGTTCCCAGGCCAACCGAGAGACGTAGTCTCTCAAGCATGTCCTGGGTCTTCCCCGGGGTCTCCTCCCAGTTGGACATGCCCAAAGCACCTCCCTAGGGATGCGCCCAGGGAGCATCCTTACCAGATGCCCGAACCACCTCAACTGGCTCCTCTCAATTCGGAAGAGCAGTGGCTCTACTACAAGTCTCTCCCAGATAACTGAACTTCTCATCCTATCTCTAAGGGAGAGTCCAGCTACCCTGTAGAGGTAACTCATTTCAACCACCTGTATCTGCAATCTCATTCTTTCGGTCACTACCCAGAGCTCATGACCATAGGTGAAGGTAGGAACGTATGACCGACTGGTAAACAGAGAGCTTTGCCTTACAGCTCAGCACTCTCTTCGCCACAACGGACCAGTACAGAGTCCACAATACTGCATATGCTGCACAAATCCATCTGTCAATCTCACGCTCCATTCTTCCTTCACTCATGAACAAAACCCCGAGATACATAGTATCAGTATCGACAGATATTAGCGTTAAAGTTAAATATTGGACATTCCATCAAAAATAACACCAATATAAAAGGCGCTGTTTTTGTATGACAACTAAGTGACAAGGATGCCTGCAGCGCTAGCACAACATGATGACATCACGTGCACCTACCCGATTTGATTATGGTGGAGAGGAAGAAGTCAAAATATTGGCAGTGTGGAAGGTTTTTGTCATTGGAAGATGTCGGATTCCGAATATTTTTGGACCAAGTTGAGCCTCCCTATATCGTCCCCAGTCGGATATATTTTCCGACGTAGCCTTACCCGAGTTACAAGCCGTCATTTCCAACATCATTGAGAAGCTAATAGCTGATAGCACTTGGGTGAGTTTTACCACAGACATTTGGATGTCAAGTGTTAGCACCATTAGCATGATGAGTCTTATGGCACAATAAATAGACAAAAACTTTGAACTTAAACAGGCTGTCCTTCGTGAACAGGAGTGCAGAGGATCCCACACTGCAGCTAGGAACCTGGAACAAGCTGCCACAAGTGAGACAGCATCACAGGTGACTAATGCTAATAAATAACATTTAACACTTTTCATTTTATATAAGTCAAAGTGCTATGCGTATCATATGGCTGTTACTGAATATATGTCACCAGCTCTTACAGCTGTCACACAATTTTTGTAGCAAATACGCCTAAATAAGAGGGCTATGTTCTGAAAAAGGAAAGTATACAAAAATATTGGTATCGGTATCTGGTACGGGCTGGTATCCATATATGGTATGGGCCAAATACATTTTAACATATTGGCATATTGGATATTGGTCAAAAATCTAATATCGTGCATCCCTAGATCTGATGACTTAGATGGAAATCAGCTGTAAGACAAACAGACATAGGAGCTGTTCAAACCTTGCACTCAATATCTTCTGAATTGCAGGATGCTTTTGAAAAACAAACCAAAAAAACTCTCCCAAAAAATATAATTTGGATGTCCATCTACAGCTGATTAACTTTTGGGGTCAGACCATTTTAAAATGTCTAGAGCAGCTAATCAACATAAGGCAGTACAAAAGTGGCTATGTTTCACTAAATGTTAGAGAAACTGAACTGAAATATAATGTGGTATAATGCTAACCACTCTGTTTCAAGGTGTAACTACAATAGAAACATCTCCATTTCTCAACATCCATCCATCCATCCATCCATCCATCCATCTTCTTCCGCTTATCCGGGGTCGGGTCGCGGGGGTAGCAGCCTAAGTAGGGAGGCCCAGACTTCCCTCTCCCCAGCCACTTGGAGCAGCTCCTCCGGGGGAATCCCAAGGCGTTCCCAGGCCAGCCGAGAAACATAGTCCCTCCAGCGCGTCCTGGGTCTTCCTCTGGGTCTCCTCCCGGTGGGACATGCCCGGAACACCTCACCAGGGAGGCGTCCAGGAGGCATCCTAACCAGATGCCCGAGCCACCTCAACTGGCTCCTCTCGATGTGGAGAAGCAGCGGCTCTACTCCGAGTCCCTCCCGGATGACTGAGCTTCTCACCCTATCTCTAAGGGAGAGTCCAGCCACCCTGCGGAGAAAACTCATTTCAGCCGCTTGTATCCGAGATCTTGTTCTTTCGGTCATAACCCAAAGCTCATGACCATAGATGAGGGTGGGAACGTAGATCGATCGGTAAATTGAGAGCTTTGCCTTTTGACTCAGCTCTCTCTTCACCACGACAGACCGGTACAGCGCCCGCTTCACTGCGGACGCTGCACCTATCCGCCTATCGATCTCACGCTCCAGTTTTCCCTCATTCGTGAACAAGATCCCGAGATACTTAAACTCCTCCACTTGGGGCAGGACCTCCTCCCCGACCCGGAGAGGGCATGCTACCCTTTTCCGGCTCAAGACCATGGCCTCGGATTTGGAGGAACTGATCCTCATCCCGGCCGCATCACACTCGGCTGCAAACCGCTCCAGTGAAAGTTGTAAATCACGAACTGATGAAGCCAGTAGGACCACATCATCTGCAAAAAACAGAGAAGCGATTCTAAGGTCACCAAAACGGATCCTCTCAACACCTTGGCTGCGCCTAGAAATTCTGTCCATAAAAGTTATGAACAGAATCGGTGACAAAGGGCAACCTTGGCGGAGTCCAACTCTCACCGGAAACGAGCCTGACTTACTGCCGGCAATGCGGACCAAGCTCTGACACCGGTCGTACAGGGACCTAACAGCCCTTATCAAAGGGCCTGGTACCCCATACTCCCGGAGTACCCCCCACAGAACCCCCCGAGGGACGCGGTCGAATGCCTTCTCCAAGTCCACAAAGCACATGTAAACTGGTTGGGCAAACTCCCACGCACCCTCCAGGACCCTGCTGAGGGTGTAGAGCTGGTCCAGTGTTCCACGACCAGGACGAAAACCACACTGCTCCTCCTGAATCCGAGGTTCGACTATCCGACGGACCCTCCTCTCCAGAACCCCTGAATAGACCTTACCAGGGAGGCTTTTCTCAACATAAGATATCTTAGTCTAAAACTCTAGCATGAAAGGTAATGGTTCTTCAAGGATTGTTAAGCTTTTATTGTGTATACTTTAGTAACCCTGATCAAATATATTGCAGTGACATGCCAGAAGTGGTTCTGCATGAGTTTCTTCTATCTTTTATGGGTAAAGAAAAGGAAAAAATCTAGTGTGATAAACTAAAAGTGTGTATAAAATGCAGCTATACATGTACCTGACAATCAGGCAGCTCAGAGTGAGTCAACCTTTTAGAAGCAATGCAGAAAGTGTGTATAAATGTGTTTACATAGGTCTGACCTTTATTTCAAGAGCTGTTGCACTGCAATGGGCACATTGAACAGTACAACTACCTCGCTACGCATGATGTTTTATTTTTGCACAGGTTCTGTCTACTCAAGCCTCAGTGTTCTGTAAAAATCTTCGGGCTGATATCTCTTTGACTCACCTCTAATAAAAATTGGAGCACTGAGCCAAACTTCAGGCAGGGGCATTGTTATTCATTGCTGCTCAGGAGAGGACAAGGAGACAGGTAATCCAAGTAGCCCAAGAGGATTCTGCAGGGCATACACTTCACAAGATTCACAAGAAACTTCCAGTTAGTCTCGAGTAACAGTTTCACCAAGTAGAAGTTCTCAGTTAATTACCATGAGGTAAGTAACAGTTCAACGGTGACTACTGGTATGACTCAGCCTTAAGATTGGGAGGTAATCAGCTGTTGTAGAAAACAGCTTGGGATCCATGGGTCCTGCCTATACTCATAGCACCTGCAGTAACAAAAGTGGTAGACAAAGGGAACCAGAAACTCTGAATCTTAACACAAGAG
This sequence comes from Garcialebias charrua, assembly GCA_038048925.1. Classification (NCBI taxonomy): domain Eukaryota; kingdom Metazoa; phylum Chordata; class Actinopteri; order Cyprinodontiformes; family Rivulidae; genus Garcialebias; species Garcialebias charrua. Next base: position 10,360 of record JBBPBX010041428.1, read on the forward strand.
TTGATTGAAAACTGCACAAAAGTATGCTTTTTATGATTTGACCAACTTTCTAAATTTTCATGATAAGTTGGTCTTAAGTTTAGAACTCTGGTGGGTATTATTCTTCGACGAAATGCTAAGCCTTTTGCTAATGTAGCTCCCAGTCGAACAAAGTTGAGCCTTACTGATGGTTAGAAGGTTTCCTTTATTTAGCCTTTTTAACATCTACTCTTCAACCAGTGTAAGAGCTAAAGTGGCAAACACACATAGAAAAATATAAAACATTTTTCTTTTGTTTTAAATATTACTTAAATGGCATTCATTAGCATTAGGCTTGTTATAGATAAACCGATTCGACCGGATATCCGGTTTGACAAGCTAGCAATGTGGTTGCATTGGTAGCAGCCACATTACCGACAGCAACCAGCCACAAATTCAGAGATGAACCGGTTGAAGAGACACGGACCGGGTATCGCGAGAGTTGCTGGGTTTACAATGCGTTTCTAAAACAACGCGAGAGTTGGAAATGCCCGCGAAGCTATTCTCACGCATGCGCCGTAGCTCACCAAGACGACGAACATGGATGTAAATAGTAGCAGCAGCGCTAGCGAGTCACCGCGAAAGATTTTCAATACATCAGCCAGACAAAACTCTAAAGTGTGGAACGTTTTCGGGTTTTACTAGAAGGACGGAAAACTCGACAAAAGCCACGCTATTTGTAAGCTATGCAGAGCACCTCTGAAGTACACTGGTAGCACGACAAACCTCGACCAACATCATGCAACGAGGAAACACAGAGAGGAGTACTGCGAACTTCTCAAGCCTCATAACAACGAGCAGGAGCGTGCAGCTGCATCACAGAAAGCGACGGGTAACGTTATAACTCAATTTTACGGGCAACTCGGTGATAGTTCATCACGAGCTACACAGTCCTTGAAGATCTCTTCCACACTACAGTAGCTCTGGACCCCTGTTTTAAATCCCTGCCCTTCCTCAGTAGCCATGATTCAGAGAGGACATTCACAAGCCTGTCAGCTGAAGCAACATCCCTGCATCACAAGGTAAATCCCCCAACACACTGTCAAAATACATCTTAGTGCATTAAGTTACAGTCTGCTTTGTTTTGTTGCTGTCACTAGATTTATTCTGCCTACTGTTTTTTGATTGTTTACACTGCATTTAACCATACTGTACACTAAATGTAATGTCATGTTTTATTTCTAGGTAACGGGGGATTCAGTTCAGAGAGGTCCAGTGCAGACTAATCCATGTCAGACTGAACCTACAAATGGAGATCTGGACGTCTGCATTGATACACCCCAGACCCAAGATGAGCATAAAGGTTTGTGTTTTATAACTTGTGATCAAGAATGAGCTGACTTTGTCTTAATCTTGTGCTGCTGTCATTGTATCAGCATAAAACACATTCACTATAATGAGAGAATCTGCATGCACAGAAAGAGTTAAATAATAATCATGATTGATAATGATACATCTTTTACACATGTTATACACGAGTCCCTACATAAATAAATTCTGAACATCAGATGAAGATTTTTACATAAAATGGTAAAGTCAGTAAAAAAAAAAACTTCATGGCTAACATAGCCAGTAATATATGGTGCTTGTTTTCTATTTCAGATGATGAACCACCTTGTAAAAAGAAGAAAATGTCAGCGCTGGACGAGCTGTTGGGAGAAGTTTGAAGTGAGGATGGCAACTAGATCTGTGAGGGACCAGGCCAGTGAAGAAGTCAAGAGGTACAGAGAGCATGTTTTTATATTAATCCGTGCCCACCTGCTCACACAAACTCATGTTCGTGCTGCTGTTGTTAGGTGTACTGTTCTTGCATTATGTTTTGTATTATTAAGTTCAAGTTCAAGTGTTGCCAGCACCAGACTCACCTCATCACCAGATGAAGAGCATCTCAGGGTGTCCGCAGCAGAAGTGAGAGGCAGTCTCAGAAAGATTAATCCTCATAAAGCAACCGGACCAGACAACATCCCAGGGAAAGTTCTGAAGGAATGTGCGGACCAGCTCTGTGAGGTGCTGGCTGACATCTTCACCACCTCACTTGCACTGGAGTCAGTTCCCACCTGCCTGAAGACCGCGACCATCATCCCAGTCCCAAAGAGCTCCACAGTGACTGGTCTGAATGACTATAGACCGGTGGCCCTCACCCCGATAGTCGCTAAATGTTTTGAGAAACTGGTCATGTCCCACATCAAGGCAACCGTCAACATCAATGAGGACCCTCATCAATACGCATACCGTGAGAACCGATCAACAGAGGACGCCATTTCTTCCGTGGTCCACACTGCTCTCACCCACCTGGATCAGAAGGACTCATACGTGCGTCTGCTCTTTGTGGACTTCACATCTGCCTTCAACACCATGATCCCCCAAACTCTGATAGACAAACTATCTACACTTGGACTAAGCCCCTCTATTTGTAACTGGATACTAGACTTCTTAACAGACAGACCACAGTCCGTGAAGATCCACAACTTCTCCTCCTCCACCATAACCCTCAGCACTGGCTCTCCTCAGGGATGTGTGCTGAGCCCCCTTCTGTTCACTCTGCTCACATATGATTGTACAGCCACACTTCCAGGCTGTCATATTGTTAAGTTTGCAGATGATACAGCGGTGGTGGGATGCATCACAAACAATGATGAGTCCAGCTACAGACAGGAGGTGGAACACCTGGAGAGCTGGTGCAAAGAGAACAATCTTCACATGAATGTGAAGAAGACAAAGGAGATGATTGTGGACTTCAGAAGGAACAAACACACCCATGCCCCACTGGTAATAGGTGGGTCTGCAGTGGAAGTGGTCTCCAGCTACAAATACCTGGGTGTACACCTGAATGATAACCTCAGCTGGAGCAACAACACCACCAGCCTGATCAAGAAAGGTCATCAGAGACTCTACTTCCTCAGACGGCTGAGACGAGCCGGTCTGAGCAGCCCAGTTCTCACCTCGTTCTACAGGTGTGCAGTGGAGAGCATCCTGTGCTCCAGCATCAACGTGTGGCATGGAGGCTGCACAGTTGAAGAAAGAAAAGCTCTGCAGAGAGTGGTGAAGGCTGCACAGAAGTCTGTTGGAGTCAGTCTCCCCACCATCACAGACATTTACACCTCTAGATGCAGGAAAAGAGCCACCTGTATCATGAAAGACCTCACTCATCCAGCACACTCACTCTTTGCCCCACTCCCCTCAGGACGGAGGTTGAGGAGCATCAAGTGTAGAACCACTAGACTGAGGAACAGCTTCTACCCTGAGGCTGTTAGACTCATGAATAAATAAAAATAAAATTAAAATAAACACTGCAAAATATCACATCATGGTGATGCTGATATGTTTTCTTGTTGCTGTGTTCATCTGTGACCATCTGTGACCATCTGCTCATACAAACTCATGTTCGTGCTGCTGTTTATTCCCACTATATTAGGCTTAGTGTATTACTAGTTGATGTTTTTCTTAGTTAGTTCTCGATGTTATTACTGTTTTTCTCTTTCATTTGTTGTTGGATGTAACTGGGACCTCGTGTACATAATCTCGTTTTCATCTCATGTACCACATGCGGTGCAAATGACAATAAAGACTCTCTGACTCTGACTCTCTCTCTTATTTGTCATATGCAGGTTAACACAGGGTTAACTTAGTACAATGAAATGCTCAGGATGAGAAAAAACGATTTGACTTGCTAAAAAACAAACAACAAGCAAACAGGAAATACTAAAGCATGCAATAAGGGTACAAAATAAACTACCAAAAAGTGAAACAGTAATTATAATATTTACAAAGTTTCTGAAGAGAAAAATAGTAAACAACATGGTAGAATTTTAACGGTGAAGCAGGATGAATTTGTGTGAATAACTATTTCAAGGTAGTAATGAAATATAAGCTAAAATGCACATGATCTATATCGCACATAACTACCAAACTACAGGTTGTGTGTGACAGGTTATTGCACAGTGGGTTATTGCACAGCGGGTTATTGCACACACAGGAGCTTTGTGCTTAGCTTATTTCTGTTTTGTTTTTTTCCTAGTGATTTTTATTTTATTACATGCTATTGTAACCATTTGTGCCTTTTATGTTTTCTGTATTTTCTGTAGGAAATTTTCTTTTAGCTGGTCTTTTTAGGTCCATGTTTAAAAATAAACACATTTAACATGTGATTATTTTGTTTGGCTTTTTACTTTATTTTTACCAGTGCTTTACAACACCCTTTTAGATATGATATGTGTGGACTTTTACAAATTTAAAAATGCTCTAAGAATATCACATTGATAGAAATGGTAGTTTTTCTTTCATAATGAAATATTTGTCTACCGGTACATCAACAAATGTTAAAACGTAGAATTATTTGAAGTTTAATCGAATCGAACCAAATCGAACCGAATCGCTTTTACACTGCATTGAATCAAATCGAATCGTTCCGTTTTTAAAATAAATCGTTTTTGAATAGAATCGTAACCTTTGTATCTAGATGTGAATCGAATCGTCTGTCCCACAGAGATGTACAACCCTAATTAGCATGTGCTGTACTTATGTCCATTACCTTATTCCTCCTTTTTGACTGGTGCTAAACCATTTAGCCCTTTTATTTATGCTTGGCTTTGCACCACACTTGTTCCCTCCCTTTCCTGTTGTCTTGTTTTACATGGAGATACAAAATTATGCACATGTGAGTCCTTCAACATAAAGCACTTCTGGGTTTACAGGAAATTACAAAATAAAAGCACCAGTAAACAGTGGCGGTTCCTGAATTTCTCAAAATGAAAATTTTCCCCCTAGTTCAATTTTATTTTTTTATGAAATGCAGATTAATACAAGGCCAACATAACAATTAAATGCTCAGGATGAGAAGAACCAATTTGACTCACTAAAACAACAAAGAACAAACAAAATATATATATATATATATATAAATGAATAAATTATATATAAATTATAGAAAGGAAAATAAGTGAGATTAAAACATTTCTGCATTTCTACTTGCAAGAGGCTTTGTTTTCATTCTCCAGATCAATACAGTGTTAAGAAATAGTAAAACACCACAAGTGAAAGTTAGTATATAAAATTATTAATGTTTGATCATTTTTTATATAAGCAAATTAAAATAAATGTAGCCATTAGAGTCCAATACTGTACAATAACCTGCGCTGGCAACCTAACTCCACAAATAAACAGAAGAAAAAAACAAACTCACCAGTTGCCACTTTTAGAATAAACAGTCAGCTGAAGGCTTTTATCACAAACAGACACTTCTAAAATTTGAGAGGCATATCAGTCAGAAATGCAAATAGACATTAGATAAAGGGCTTTCAATGATTTAAAACTTACCTGAGCAATCCTGCTTGAGTCACTGACTGCACGGCTTCATTTAAAAAATAATAAATAAATTAATTAATAAATGGCCGGAAACACGCTATCGGTAGGTACAGCTCACGTTGGACTGTTCAGGGCGGGGAAAACTGCGCCCAGCATCTTCCCATTGTTTTGTAACGTTGTGGAATAACTGCACATGCACCACTTATAACGAGAGTCAACGGATAAGATCCATGCGCCCCAAAACAGGAAATACGTCACCAATCAGAAAACGTGTTTTGAAACAAACAATATAACTCATTCAATAATTCTTAGTCAGGTCATCTGGACAGTTTCTTTTTTATAGAAACATTTCACCCTCTATCTGGAGGGCTTCATCAGTCAGAGGACTTCCAGCAAACTGTTTCCCCCACCAAGAAGTAAACACTTTAAGTAGACCAACCAGTTCCCTTTCAGTCTGGTCTCTCGGTGCAACATACTTTCTATGGGAATTGCACCCTCGCACGATTACCTGAAGGAATATACTCACGCCTTTATGGCAGGGGCGTCAACACCGCGCCAGAGGCCCCGCACTCTGGGTACTTAAGCGGCTGACGCCCATTTATCTTTCTCTTTTGTGCCCTTCACCTCGCTAAACCTGAACTACCTCTTCACGGAACTTCTCTGTTGCTTCATTGCTCAACTTGAGGTGAGCTTGCTCTCTACACAGAGTGCACAGAGAATTATTCCTGCATATTGGTGGACTAGCGAAAGCTAGTCTGGTACATTTTCTCTTAACCCAGAAGAATTATCTTCTCCTCTCTCTACAGATTGCTTCGCTCCACGGCGCTAACTACGCCACAAGAAAAAGCTACCTTGCTAACTCCTAGCAAGCTAGCCAGCGAAAGCGACGCGACAGAGGAGACATTTCAAGGAAAAAGAAAAAGGATTCTGGAAGGACTTGCTCGCCTTATCTCGGACATGCCTCCGGAGAAAGGAAAGCAAAAGACAAGACTTCCAAGGAAAACCAACGGGACGGCGAGCCCAAATTCGCGCGCCTGTCCCAACGAATGCGGTTTCTCCCACGCGGCGACGGACACCCATGAGGCCTGTCCAGTCTGCCTGGGAATGCTACATGCAAAAACAGCACTGGATACATCCGACTTTTGCCTACACTGCAACCTGATGCTGGATGTGGTGCTACAGCACTGGGTTAACCTTGTCGCCAAAGCCATGGGCGCTTCAGCAGTACCAGTGGATACCGACACCACGGAGCCTCTCACCCCCATGCCGGAGCTCGAGAAAATGGCTCCACACTACAGCACACGAGTTGAATGGGGTGACAGCCCTGACGTGCTGGCTCATATGGTGGACTTAACAGTCGAGTTCAACACCCGAGGCATGATGAACGAGGACGAGATCTCGATTTCAGCCTCTGGCGAATTTTCAGTGGAGGACGCAGACGTCGAACTGGAGAATCAGGGAGAAGATCTCTCCCAGAACCCGGTACCTGTGCTCCCAGAAACCGACTTTTCCATCCCTGCTCTGTTCGACCTGTGCCACAGAGCAACGGACGCGTTGTACATCCCATGGCCCGAGCTTCCGCCTCGCCAACAGGTCACGAGGCTGGCAGGAAACTATTTTCATTTGAAGCAGCAGGCCGCCAGAAGGCAAAGGATGCCCGTGTTCCCGGACTTCCTCACACAACTAACTCGCACCTGGGCTCAGCCAAGAGACCCATGCTCCTTCCCCTCTCACAGTTCCTCAACGTCGACAGGATGGATGAGGTGGGAATAGCTAACGTGCCTCAGATTGAGGACACACTAGCATCTCACCTGGCTCCTAAGTCATCCGGGACAAAACCAACTCTCCCCAGCAAGGCTTGTCGAGCTTCAGCGTCTCTACTCGAGAAGTGCTAAAGAGCTCAGGGACTCACGGCGCGCACCATGAACGTGTCCGCGTTGATGCAGGCTTACCTAGCAGAAAAGCTGCAATAGCTGCAGGTAACGACGGACAAGCAGAATGCCACCGCCTTGCTGGATGAAGCCCGCAGGGCAACAGACTTTGTACTCTGCATGATAGGGACAGCCGCTGTTGCTCAAGGCAGAGGCATGGCGGAAGTGGTCATTGCGATTCACCACCTGTGGATGACTTTAACGGATCTCCCTGAGGGACAAAAGGTGCCTTTTCTCCACCACTCGATAGAGCCAACGGGATTATTTGGTAAAGCTTTGGAGCGAATTCAGACCAAGCTGGACCAAAGGCGCAGACAGGCCGAAGCTCTCCGGGTGGGAGTTCCCCGGAGAAGCTTCACCCCCCCAAGGGAGTCTGCTGGAGACAGACCTGCGCAACCTCGACACCGCTCGGCAACGCGTGCCCCACCGCAGAAGCGGCCAGCATACGAGGAGGAGCCTCGGCAGAGACCCCCGTTGGGCCAACCTCGCACCGAACACGCATGGAGCAAAAACAGGTTTGTTCCCCGCCAGGTGGTCAGACACAGGGCCTCCTCGGTGAACCGGGACACCAGACAGAAACGTGCCTGATGAACCAGGTCCACGTTCCCACATTACACGATCACCCGCCCACGTGGTACTGGGAATGATCCCTTCATGTCCAGACTTTATTTGTAACACGGTACAAAAAGCTGGTAAATCTATTACATGCACAAATCATGCTCTCCCTGCTGTGAGTGACATAGAATCATGTACGTCATTGCACATAAGCACGAATAAAGCTCATAAAACAGTCCCTCTCTGTTTTATTGACTCAAAAAAAAAAAACACAAATAACTTCAGCAGAACAGGTCCCTCTGGCTTGCCATCATAAAGGGAGGGGACCATTTCCCCCCCTCCCTCATGGCCCACAGGGTGTTAGCCTAATCAATAAACCCTAACAGGGTACCTCTGATTCGTCTGCAGTAAACAGACACAGAGGCGTCTGCAAGCAGCCCCCACATCCCTCACGGAGACAGGTGAGGGGGATCACATGCTCAAGCCCCTGCTCCATTGTGAATAACGGGACAGCCAATACACTAACCAGGCAAACACGTGACATGTCCGCACCTCAGGGAGGCATGCCGACAGAATCTAATGACGGGGAGGGGGCACGTCAGATGCCCACAGGTAGCCACAAGCTTCACACCTTCACAGCAGCAATTGTGTTCAAGCTGATGTGCATGTAAATAAATCAGAGTTGAATCAGATCTCTCTTCCTGTTTTTCGAAGGGGACTGGGCTCTCTATCACCAAATAATCTAAAGTCTGCCAAACTAAAAGAAGCATCTCCATGTTCTCACGTTGCAGCTACCCCTTTATTACTAATGAGGGACACGCAATGCCCAAGCAGTGACCAGACAGCACGTGACCTTCCTCTCTATGCTGATCCAGCTCTGCTCTCAAACAAAATTCTCCCAACGGGTGAAACACAGACCCCGGTCGGTTTGCCTGGTTCCTACGCTTTGTTGAAGCCAAGGACCAGTAAACTGGACCATTCCAGAAAACGGATTGGAGTCAGGAGATCTGCTCATTTACAAAACTCGCAGTCTCCAAGTCCCATGACCCCAAACTTGAAGGGGGAAAATAGACTCTCTGCTCCAATTCTGTCTAATAAGGATGACAGGTTGCATCTGCCATCGATTACCCTCGATCAGAGCAGCCTGGTAGCACACAGGCAAGGAGGCTAACTTCCCAACTTGGTTGACCCCCAAGGGTTCACAACCTCCAGGGTCCTTGGAGGAGAACTGGATACACCAACTCCTCTTCTTCAGAGCCAAACTATGTCAACAGAAGAGGCAGTCCAGCCGCTTAGGCCAGGAACTGTCAAAAATTTCAGCTTGTTGGCAGAAAAGAACAAGCTGATGGCATCAGGCCTGCCAGAAAAATGTGATAAAAACCATACAAAATGCCCGTGCTGTGTCAACACAGTCTCTATATGCACAGAAGTGACATATTTTTGAAGCTTGGTGCTCAGAAAGAAATATTATTTCTTACGCATGCGACTTGGCTCAGCTCCTGACCTTCCTTCAGGACTTACTAGAAAAAGGTTGTTCTTATTCAACAATTAAAGTTTTCCTATCAGCTATTTCAGCCTGTCACGAAGGCTGGGGACACAGGACACCTGGAGCGTATCCAATCATAATAAGATTTATGAAAGGTGTGCTTCGGACTAAACCACCCAGCAGGATTCTGACCCCTGGTTGGGATCTTGGCCTGGTCTTGGGGGCTCTCTGTGACCCCCCATTCGAGCCACTGAGTGAGGTTAAGATAGATTTGTTATCTTATAAAACCGCTCTACTCCTGGCACTTTGCTCGACGAAATGCGTAGGTGACCTCCATGCATTGTCTGTACATCCAATGTGTACCAGATTTGCCCCTGACGGGTCAAAGGTCACCTTAAGGCCTAATCCCGCATACACTCCCAAGGTCTTGACTTTGAACCACAGGAGTATAGACTTTGATCTCTCCTCCTTCCCACCTGCTCCTGTCCTTACTCAGGAACAGGAAAGGCTGAAGGCTCTCTGCCCCGTGAGAGCTTTACGCACTTACATGCAAAGAACAGCCGAATTGAGAAAAACAAATCAACTGTTCGTCTGCTTTGCAGCACCTGCTACCGGAAAGGCCCTATCAAAACAACGCCTTTCACATTGGGTGACTGAGGCCATTAAAAGGGCGTACAGTAGCAAAGGTCAACAGGTGCCCTCTGGAGTGCACGCTCACTCCACTCGGGGCTTGGCCACTTCCTGGTCATTGTTCAAGGGTGTACCAGTTGCAGACATCTGCGCTACTGCGAACTGGAGCTCATTAAACACTTTTGCAAAGCATTACAGTTTGGATGTTACTGCGTGTGACGTCACTCAGGCTGTCCTTTCTAACACACAGTAGAAAGTAGTCTTGAGATGCCTGCGGGTCAAGGGCAGACGTTCACTCTAGCATGCATTTTACTGAGCATTTCAAGGGTGAATGGATTACGTTCCCATAGCAAGTATGTTGCACCGAGAGACCAGACTGAAAGGGAACAGAAAGTTATGCACCATAACTCATGTTCCCTGAAGGAAGGGAACGAGGTGCAACATACTTGGCCCTTTCAATGCTGAAAGCTCGGTGAAGTGCAATTTTGGAGAAAGATGGATGGGCGTCAGCCGCTTAAGTACCCAGATGCAGGGCCTCTGGCGCGGCGTTGACGCCCCTACCGTAAAGACGTGAGTATATTCCTTCAGGTAATCGCGCGGGGGCGCAATTCCCATAGTAAGTATGTTGCACCTCTTTCCTTTCCTTCAGGGAACATGAGTTATGGTGCATAACTTTCAGTTTGCTGGAGCCAGGATGGTTTCTGGGGGCCGTCCTGTCTCTCGTTGACTCCTTCCAGGCAGGTAGCCACAGCCAAAGTGGTTCAAGACATATATATCACTCATTACTCATAAAACAGTTATCCTACACAACTAAAAACATATACTGTATGCATATATTTCAAAAATATTATTTTATTATTTCATTTTTATTAATTTCTTTTAAGTCTTCAATATAAAATGGTCCAGACGTTCCAGTGGGGCGGCGCCCTAGCGCCCTCTATTGGCCGGCCGCCCCTGCCCATAAATGAAACTGATCCCTTTCAAAGTAAGACCTCATTAGTTGATGGCCTTTATGTTAAATTTTCTTAAGATTTTCTTTAATTGTTGATGTCCCTTCTATCAAAACAACCTCACTACAGTCAGGATGTACAAAGTCATAAACAACCTGTGGCATGAATGAAAACCAGGTGTTAGTCTGAATTTGGTTAAACTGCTTTATGTCAGGAGCCGTTTTGGATTTATACCTGCATTTATTTGTTTTCAGGTTTTTTTTCTGTCAACATCTTGTGTTTTCCCGCCTTTGTTCGTTTCTCTTCTATTGCCTTCAAAGGGAGTGATTTCTCTTCGTGTTTAATATCTGATAACATTGGTTTGGGAGTTTGTGGAAACAACTCTTGAGCAATATCTTCTCCAGTGCGCCCTCCACCCCAGACAAAAATTCAATAACATTCCACTAAGTTGGATCTTTGAAGTGACTTTATCAGCAGTGGAGAAGGCTTGTGAAGGGGAAAAAATAAGAAGTTTGTGATGTGGACGGGCTTCATACAGTTTCTCCTGTAAGCAATTATATCTGGATAAAATGTGTCAAATATCATGTCAGAAGATCAAGAGTTGAACTTTTCTCCAAGCGTCTTGCTAAGAACGTGTCAAACTGCTGGTGGTTAGAGTTTATTCTGGCTTGTTATGTTCAGCCCCATTTTGATTTACTCCCTTTCCGTGTTGCCACTTGCCTTTTTCACATCAATCTGAAAATAAAAACGCAATATATTCCCATGCACGTTTTATTCAAAGCAGTGCGCTGTTCCAGGGAAATTTACCGTGCCACAAGCAGTTTGATCAGCTAAAGCGAATAGGAAATTAAATATCCCCCCCACCTCCTTTCTCTCTGAATCAACTTGTTCTCTCCCTCTGTGTGTGTACAGTACATGTGTGCCGTTTGTGTGCCTCACACTTGCCAAACATTTACTCTGCTGGGCACACTTTCTGAAGTTTGAACTGAATTATAGATTTCTAATTTCATCCACGTTTGAGGCCCGCGGGCCTGTGGTGAAAAGCATGGATATTTTATCAAGCGGGAAAAGTAAATAAAAATACAAAAGCCCAAAGGCCTCGTGAAAAGTCGAAACGCTATTTTGAGAGGATAAATGAAGGGAATTTTGACAAAGTTTAAGTCATTTCCCTCCCAGTGAAGTAGAAAAATGATGCAAGCAGGGAGCTGGCACATTTGGTTATGAAACACGAACAACAGGTCATAGATTACACCTGTTCCCTAAAGAATCAGCCTCTTATTACCTTCTTCGCGCCTCAGCATACTTCTTTGTGTTTCTGAGTTCAAGCCATTGGGGTATGGTTAAGCACTCGTATTCATATTATTTTTGGAACGGCTGTAATACAATGGGCCTCATGCAAGCACCGTTCGTACGCACAGATTTGTTCTTAAACTGTGCGTACGAGTGATTTAGGATCATTTGTGGCATTCAACAATGTTTTCGTATTCTAAGATTTTTTTCAGATACGAACAAAATTTACGAGTGGTCCAGACCTGTCGTATATTTTACGAGCAGCCAGTCTGCTGTTATCCAGACGGATTTTCTTCACTAATAACTTTATATTTCGTTATTCAGAAAATATTTTGAGTCTAAAGAAATCACGCACCATAATTATATTTGACAATAGGTTATTCTGTTTGAATTAGAATTATAATTTTAAATGTAATAATGACTAACGGATTAAAATATTTAAATTAAAATCAATTTGTTATCAATGCCGTTTTCTAACACTACAATATTAATATGAAGATCTCAAACTAAAACCAACTTAAATTATGAATTAATTTAAGTTTAATTTGTCTCGGTAACGCAGACTTTACCTTGACCTCCTCCTGTTGCAGTCATAGAGCTCCGATAGCTCAATGAGATGAGCGTTGGCTCTCTGTTCCGAACCTTATGGGTTCAATTCCCACATGGGACAACGTTTTTTTTTTCTTTTAATTCATTCCAGATTTAAAAAACACAAGAAAACTATTTACAATACAACAAGAAATAAAGCATAAAGTCTTTTTAATCTGGAATGAATAAATAATCTAAAGAAAGAAGGAAAAAAAAATAGTCATACCTTGTGGGAATCGAACCCACGAGGTCTAGATAAGGTTAGGAGCAGCTAACGGCACAATGCGTTCCCAGTTGCGCCACCAGGACGTGTGTATATTTTAAGGTCCACATTTATTATAAACAAACATTCTTTGGCTTTAGCTGGTCCTTTAATCCCATGAGTGACGCTGCTAAAAAGGACAGATTTTCTTTTCTCGATCTCGGAGAGCAGAACTTCAATCTCCGCACTTAAGTTCTTCTTTTTACTTTTCGCTGTCATTTGTATGAACGGACACGTCCTGCTCTCTGAGGCAGGAAACGTAGCCTTATATGGTGTTTTGAGGGGTGGGAATTATGTAAATAACCTCTCCGCGTGCACGCGCAGGTGGATAGAACAGGTGGAATTCATCATACGTACGCAGCTCATTTACACACTTTTCCTGAGGATAGAAGAGTTTGTTGAATCTGACGTGGCATGTTCGTACGAACGCTTCGTACGAACAAAAGTAAGAGAAATTTAGGATAAATATACGAACATGTTCTTGCATGAGGCCCAATGTTCCAGTCTGGGGGTTGCAGTTTTCACTCAAACCTATATATGGTGATACTGTACTGGTTTGTCAGCAGTCTGTTCAAGAGAAGAAGACAATAATCTATAGAGTGATTTATTACCAGGAGTTAGACCCCATTCTTTTGTCCTTGTGATCCTTGAGTGAAACATTTTCCTAATATGGATGGCAGTGAATCTCCTCACATATAATTTCTTCAAAAGGAGCATCCTGGTTTTTGTTCAGCGTTTCCTTCATTTCGGTGCAAGCTGCTGCATGGGTGTTTTATTCTAACGGTTGCTGTGCACCATGTCTGTGCACTCGTAAAATTCTTGGTTGCTTGAAGGACGAGGTGTCTAACAGGTACATATTAAATTTAGTCTTACTTCACAGGTAAATAGATGTTCAAGTAAAATGGGAGATATAAATGATTTCTTCTTCTTTCGTCTGCTCCCTTCTTCAGGGGTCACCAAAGCAAACTAACTCGCAAAAAGACTTGGCAGTTTATTTATTTTTTATGTCGGATGCTCTTCCTGACATAACCACAGACCGCTGAGCTACCACAGCCCTCTGTGTGGAGCAGAGCTGCTATCTAGGATGCCCAGGGGAGCAGACAGTGGGTGTTAAGGGCCTTGTTCAAGGGCCAAGAGAAGGGGCAAATGAGGGTAGAGGCAGGTGTGTGTGCTTCACCTTTCCCACCTGCATTTTTGGGGTTGTTAGCCCAGGGGTTGAACTGGCTACCTTCTGCTCAAAGGCCCACCTTCTCTAGCCTCTGAGGCACTACTCTTTTTTTTTTTTCAAACTTCAAACTTTTTTTTAACCATTGGCAGTTACCCATTTCGGCACAGACATTTTGATGGCAACAGGCTTACAATAAAATAAGGCAGACACTGTAAAAGATGGGTAAACAAAACTGCTTAAATGTTGTGTTTTTGCACAAAATTGTTGTTTGGCATTAGCAGAGATTTAACTAGTTGTTCATGGTTGCATCCCACATAGCTCTGACGCTCAACCCACAAATGCATTTTCCAAATACTGTGTATGTGGCACCATTCAGAGTCAGAGATTCTTTATTGTCATTCACACCACATGTGGTACATGTGATGGAATGAGATTATGTACACAGGGTCCCAGGTACATCCAACAATAAAATGTAAAAGAAAAACAGTAATGACATCTAAGATATGAACTAAGAAAAACAAACTAAAAATGCACTAGGCACTAATAGCATAAAAACATTACTCCAAACAGCACTATGAACATGAGTCTGTGTGAGCACATGAGTACGAATGAACACAGCAACATGAAACAGATCAGCAGCAACATGATGTGATTTTTTTCCCCAGTGATTATTCTGGTTAGAGATTCATGAGTCTGACAGCCTCAGGGTAGAAGCTGTTCCTCAGTCAAGTGGTTCTACACTTAACACTCCTCAACCTCCGTCCTGAGGGGAGTGGGGCAAAAAGTGTGTGTGCTGGGTGAGTGGGGTCCTTCATGATGCAGGTGGCTCTCTTCCCGCATTTGGAGGTGTAGATGTCTGTGATGGTGGGGAGACTGACTCCAACAGACTTCTGTGCAGCCTTCACCACTCTCTGCAAAGCTTTTCTTTCTGCAGCTGTGCAGTCTCCATGCCACAGAATGCTGGAGCACAGGATTCCTCTTTGTTTTCTTCCCATTGATGTCAAGATTATTCTCCTTGCACCAGCTCTACAGGTGCTCCACCTCCTGCCTGTAGCTGGACTCATCATTGTTTGTGATGCATCATACCACCGCTGTATCATCTGCAAACTTTACAATACGACAGCCAGGATGGGTAGCTGCACAATCATATGTGAGCAGAGTAAACAGGAGAGGGCTCAACACACATCCTTGAGGAGAGCCAGTGCTGAGGGTTATGGTGGAGGAAGAGAAGTTGTGGACCCTCATTGACTGTGGTCTGTTTGTTAAGAAGTCTAGTACCCAGTTGCAAACGGAGGGGCTTAGTCCTAGTGTGAATAGTTGTCCATCAGGGTTTGGGGGATCATGGTGTTGAAGGCAGACGTGAAGTCCACAAAGTGCATACGGATGTATGAGTCTTTCTGCTCCAGGTGGGTGAGAGCAGTGTGGATCACAGAGGAGATGGCATCCTCTGTTGATCGGTTCTCGCGGTATGTGTACTGATGAGGATCCTCGTTGATGTTGATAGTTGTTTTGATGTGGGTCATGACCAGTTTTTGTAAGCATTTAGCGACTATCGGGGTGAGGGCCACTGGCCGATAGTCATTCAGACCAGTCACTGTAGAGCTTTTTGGGACTGGAATGATGGTGACAGTTTTCAGGCTGAAGGGAACTGTCTCCAGGGTAAGTGAGGTGTTAAAGATGTCCTTGAATGTCCCAAAGAACATTCAAGGAGAAACAAACAAGATTTTCAATTGTGTAAGAATAACTGACAAAAATCGTTGTTACAAAAAAAATCTACCAAATACAACTCTTCTTACTTGTTATGCTGTTTAGAATTTTATCCTCTCATTTCATATGTATTTTTACATGATTGGGAATATTGGCCAATTTTAAGTGTCATGTCAAAAACTTAGTAAAGGAATTGTAAGTTAAATTGTGTTTCTTTATCAGAAATAGATCCTGTCTAACTGAATGTTAGGAAAAGCCTTGTAACTATAACTTTCCTTCCCTCCATTGACTATGGTGACATTATTTACATGAACGCTCCTGCAAGCACCCTGCAGATGTTGGATGCTGTCCATCACGGTGCGCTAAGATTCATAACTGGCTTTAACCATCGTACCCACCACTGCACCCTGTACTCAATGGTTAACTGGTCATCATTAACTTCACGCAGACGTTCTCACTGACACATTTTCATCTTTAAATCACTTCTTGGTCTGTTGCCTTCATGCATCTCCTCCTATAGGTCACTTTGTGAGTGCAGCTACAGTGCGCGCTCTCAAGACATCATTACCTGCAGTGTCCCATTAGAGCGGACTAAATTTAGCAAAAGGGCCTTCTCCTACTCCGCTCCTGTAACCTGGAACACCTTGCAAAAAGTTCTGAAGATGTCAACTTTGACCTCTTTAAGGGATTTGAAACATTTAAGTTCAATGAAATAAATCAATGCAGACATGTTGCTGTTTTTAGTACTTTGTATTTTACACTGTTTCATAATGTAGCATGTTTTTCTATTTTGTTTTTAGTCTTTTTTATTTACATTTCATTTTATAAGCTTTTAAATGAATGTTTATTGTTGTCTGTACCTCATCTGTGGTTTTTGTTTAAACAGGTCTCTCTTGTAAATTAATTATTGTGACTCAATGAGACTAACCTTTATAAATAAATCAAAGTTGAATTAATGAATGTTTTATTTTGTCTCGTGTAGTGTACTGCATTGTGTTTCATTATATCATACTCAATTTGTCATATAAATTGTTCTATATTGTATCATTTATTGTATTGTATCTTATACTGCAATGTATTGTTTTGAATTGAATGGCTGAAGGACAAAGACACTCAGAAGTAGAGCAAGTACTGTAAATGGATGTTGTTCTTTTTCATCCAACATACATTTTTCTTTAGTAGACAAGCTGTTTGATATTAACATTTTGAGCAAGTTGCTGGTCAACCTAAGGCAATTCCGTTCCATCCAGTCAGGTCTTTGTTTAACATCTGTGGGGAAAACAGTACATTTCTACACTAAGCAGCAGAGTTTATGGTTTGTTTTACTAATTTATTTCCCCACTGAGAGCACTTGGTGGGTTGTTAGGTGGCTTGCATCACACTACCCAGCTGCAATTAGACCAGCACAGAAAAAACTGGCATTACCATGCAAATATT
Source organism: Garcialebias charrua (assembly GCA_038048925.1). NCBI lineage: Eukaryota > Metazoa > Chordata > Actinopteri > Cyprinodontiformes > Rivulidae > Garcialebias > Garcialebias charrua. Next base: position 27,686 of record JBBPBX010041428.1, read on the forward strand.
TGTGGATTATACAGTCGAGTGTGCATAATGATGAGTCCGAAGGGGTTTAGAATACGACATGAAAAGTGGGAAATGTAAAGATGCTGCGTGGTGAGAGGGAGGGAGGAACACAAAGATGGAGAAGGTACAAAAAGATGACTGTTAGAACAATGAGGGGGAGCTTTTACCAACAGGTGACTGATCAGTTAAACAAAGAAGCAATCTGTATTAAAATTGTAATTGTTCTGCATATGTCAACATTTGATATATTTTAGTGTGTTTTTTCTGGAATTAGACAAATATCAAAAACGGTGAATAACAAAACAAAACAAAACAAGGACATGTTTTTGTTTTGTAACAAAAATCAATTTGTAGTATTTTTGGAAGTGTTCATATTTATTATTTTGGTGCACCGGACTTGCTGGTACTTTTTTTTTTGTCTTTTAAAAGAATGCTTTAAAGTATAATACTTCCAACAAATGAATGAAAAACTTTTGGTCTAAAATAGCCACATACAAAACAAAAACTAAAAACAAAGACCTAAATTGACCTCAGGACTTGGGGCTCGGTGTCCATGGTTGGATCTACTCTGTAGGGGCGGGATGCTGGCGGGGCCTGTGGGCTCGTCGCTGCAGCCTCTTGGGATTTCTGAATTGTGGTTGCTGGGGGTCGTCCGGAGCTTCCCTCTGCTTCTCTATGGGGAGGTGGGGTTGTCCCTGTTGGGGGACTCCCGGGGCTCCGGGCTTGGGGGCCGCTGTGCGTCTGTGGCTCCGGTCCTCCCTGTGTTGCCATTGTGTCCTGTGGGGCGGGTCTGTGGATCCCCACATCCACTATTGAACATTCTTAAGGGGAAATCTTATAGTGACAAGCATGCTGACACATGTGTTTAGATTCAGGTGTTTATCAGATACACACTCGGGTTTTGCTGGCCACTAAATACATCTTGTATTACCATGTACCATATAAAATACTTTCTAATGATAATAATAATAATAATAATAATAATAATAATAATAATAATAATAATAATAATAATAATAATAATAATAATAATAATAATAATAATGAATTCAATTTATAACGCACTTTTCATTAGTGAAAATCTCAAAGTGCTACACACATTGAATGCTACACACATTCATACACCGGTAGCGGCAGACTACCATGCAAGGTGCTTTCCAGTCCTACCGGGAGCAACTCGGGGTT